>APFE031256556.1:342562-365149 GCA_000404065.3 Pinus taeda | reverse complement strand
AATATATATGAATGCTATGAAAATATATGCCCTGAATTCCATATATGTCATTGGTTCATATGACGGCTTATCATTGGCTCTAGTGAGATTATATGATTATATGTGCACTGGTTATAAGTTGAAGTTAAATGTACTTTGAACAAATTTATGCCATTCAAAGAGTTCAGACACCAAACAAAAGGATGTTCCATTGGGAACAAATATTGGTCATTTGGAATTCTTTTATGTTTGTTCGTCGCAGGGATTGAAATATAAAAGTCTCCACCAAGAACCAATTTGCATTGTCTAGTTTGTTGCGCCTTGCAATTTTTTGGAAAGAAATAATTATAGTGTTGAAGGAATACCAAACTACTTCCTCGTTTGGTTCAAGAATCTTTTGGACCCTTTGCACACATTTCTTGAAAAGATAAAACTCCTCATTTGTTGACCTTGAGCCCTTATTTTTTCTTACACAATGGCCAAATTTGATGTATTAGAGTTAGTGAATAGTCTGATACTCTCCATTATTGATAAGATGGTAAATATCAACAAGGACACTCTTTCTGACATTAGAATATGTCTGCAAAATGCATATGACAAAATTGATTTTTTACAGCTTGAATCTTCGCTACAACAAGATGAACTACAACAATATAGACATCATTCTGGACCAATATTTGTTCAAAACAACCCTCTATTTGAGTTTGAAATAGACTCCCATCAGCTATCAGAAAGTAATAAGATCAATGAGATTGAGGTTGCTTCAATGTAGTACCTATTTCAGGAGCAGATGTGCATAAAGATGCAGAAATTTTGTCTGCACTTCCCAAGCCCATTATCAGACCTTGGGAAGAGCTTGTCAACAACAGAAACAGAATCGGTCTTGGATAAGACAAGGATGTGTCCTTTCATATTCCATACTACTCTAAGCCTATTCAGTTTCATAGTGCTAGATTTATTCATGATGGTTCATATTCACTTGTTCCTGTTCTTCATACACAACATGTTGTCAAATGACAACATTGTAACAGAGTTGGCCATATGAAAGATCATTGTTTTTGTCTTAGTCTGTGTGAGCATTGTGGTCAGCACACTCATCATTCAAACAGATGCTTCAAAAATAAGCCTCCTGCAAGGATGAAAATTCACCTTGGATGGATCGCTTCTTGGGAATGGGCTTCAACAACCAAGAAGATATTTCGCTCATGTCACAAGATTTGTTCTCGAATATTGAAATGTCTTGCAGCTGAGATATCTTCATATTTTCACCTTGTATGTGACAAGGGGGGGAATTGATGGTCATCTACGAGTTTAAAATATAAATTAAGCGAGTCTAAGCCACAACCTGAACTTGTCACTTGAGCCTACAGCCATAGACAGCCATACCCATATTCACTAGTTGTAGATAGAGACAAAGAAGCCCCTAAGCATGCTTATGGTTGGTGGCCTAGGTTGAAGACCTCCCTTTTTCTAGGTTGATGGTCTCCCTCTTCAAAGCATTAAGGAGCACTTCCTCTAGTAGAAGACTTCAGTTTCTTGCCGAATTTCGAAGAGTTCTGAGAACAACACTAAGTGTTCCAGTTTGAGACCCCAATGGTATTCCTTTTCAAAACAACAGGAAGCACTTCCTCTAGTAGAAGACTTCAACTTCTTGCCAGATTTGGAAGAGTTCCAGAAACTGCGCTAAGTGTTCTAGTGTTAGTGGTCATCCTTAAACCATCGTTGGTTGAGACCTCGAGTTCTCCCACCTTATGTCATCATTTCAGAGAGCACATTCAGCCTATTGTTGCCATGCATTTTTGCACATTTTTTATTACAACTCTCTTCTTGGACTTGTATATACCCCTTCGGATTAAGGGGAAGAATGTTGGACACCTAATCTGCTAAGGCTTGGTGTGGAAAGTAAACAGACATCGAAGTCCAAGAGACCAGTTGGTATATGAAGACCAAGGGCCACAAGGAAATGTATAAATATGCAAATCTTGTTAATAGAATGCAATTCACGTTTATCCTATTTGGATGTCCACATTCCATGTGTGTTTAACATGTTCAAAGATTTTTTAGTATTTATTAACTAAAGAAAGATCTTTGTCTAATCATAAAATATTAGGGTTAAAATATCATAAAATATTAAGGTTAAAATGCTTGTTTAGCAAGAATGACTCGATTAATTACAACTTTGACACTAAAATATCATAACAAGAAAATTCTATCTTATTTTTTTAATTATAAATGTTTTATTCTGAAATATTATATAGACTATTTCTATATTATTTTTCTTATTAAAAAAATAGAATTAATAATTACAAAACTATATAAACCTTCTTCAAAATGATACTAGAAAAATTGAGATCATTTTGTTTTGTACCGAACAACCATAATCATATTAATAATAATAAATGACACCTCCAACACGGCCCTTCGGCGGCCTTAAGAGATTTGGTATTCTTAAATTAACTTGTGATGGAATTAGAATTGCACTAATAAATCATATATTTGATGATTGGATGACCATAAGTTAATTTTTTTCAAGAATAAACTTGTTTACACTTTTTTCAATAATTAAATATGAAAAGGATTTCTATGTCTAAGAAAACACATCTTTGACACTTAAACTTCCTCTTTAAATTTTCATTAATAAAAAAAGGTATTACAATGAGAGCCCTTCACACACCAAAATATCAGTCTAGGAGATCAAATATTCAACTAGGGATAACCATAGATACACCATTACTACCAGAGGTCAAAATTTACCAAAATGAGACTACTTTGTGCCAATGCAAGAACAAGATAACTACAACAGAAAATTTTACAAACCAGCAACCTTCCTTTGGCTTTGAAACAGACCCAGACAACAGTACAAAATTGTGCTCCAAAAAGACATATCATAAACCCACTGGATTTGCTGACAATCCATCATAAAACTTCTTACAAAAAAGATATACTAACCAACAATAAAAACTAGTATGATATGCTTGGTGGACTTGTTAGTCTGAGATGATGACAAGAGAGAGAGGACAAGATTTTGCATGAGGATAGGACCCAGTTGGAGCGTTAATGACTCCAGGCACCTCCTACTTCTCATTAGAGTCGGTATTTGAATCAGATACCACAAACCGCTCCACCTGATTCATTCTAACCACAACATCATAACGAATGTCCCTTAAAATTCTCTTGATCTCCTTATGACCTGCAAACAATTTGTAATTGTATACCTGCTTATCCCAAATGACCATACTCAGCAGTGTTTCCAATTGATGGTGCAAACTAATAGAATGGAAGAAGTGAAGCGTTCGCTTGTGGAATTTCCCTAGATCAGGAACCCACTTGAGGCTACTGCTTCCAATCACGGAATCAGAGAAATATATATGATCCCAAACTCCTTCACTTCTTAGTGAAGAATTTCCTTCCTCACTTCGAGAGGAACAAAGTCAAAATGGTTGGCCATGGACTCCCATTTGAACAAGCGTTGGCGTCTTGAAGAAGATGACCTAAGTGCACCACCACGACGTCTAGGTAGTCTCTACCAAGGGGGCATATATGCATATGAACTCTAGATGTGAAGTGAAAAGACAACTCTCGAAAGTGGAAGGACGAGGACACACAATGTTAAGGGAGAGTAGGATTGCATCACAAGGAAAAAAGAAGACACTATAGTAACAAGAGAGGTCAAATTTTGTGGCTGAAGAAGGAAAATTAGGAACCCACGATGCTTGCAAACATAAAATTGGCATAATTTCCAGAAACCTTGAAACTTGAGTGAACAGAGAGAAAGATAGAGCATAAATTTTAGAGTGAATGAAGTTCTAACCAAGCCATAACAATTATCAAAACCAAGTGGAGAAGGTACCAGGGTACCACACTCCGCAAACCATCATAGAGTAACTGAACGAAATTCTGGTAGGGTCGGAGCTATGAGGTGATGCAGAGGGAAAAATGGCCACTAGTTCAAATGAAGGACTGAACCTTGAGTTCTGAAAAAGGAGCACAAAGAATGTTGACCCTCATAGTAATTCACCAAACGACTAAACAATAACCAGACCACGAAGGGATTAAACACTAACCAAACGCTAATACTCAAAGGAGAATGACAAGAAACCTCCCTGTAATATAGAATACACCACCCTTGTCCACCATGCACTAGTTTACAATCAGGGTCTTTCAGCAGCAAAAACCGTAACATAAACATGTCGCTACCCTAGGATCTTAACCACGCATATATAGTAGGGTGAGGATGTGAGAGGCCTAAATTGTTGTGTGAAGTAAGCAACGGGAATAACTAGACTACTGAGGGATTAAACACTGACCAAACACTAATACTCAAAGGAGAATGACAAGAAAATAAACCTCCCTGTAGTATAGAATACACCACCCTTGTCCACCATGCACTAGTTGACAACCAAGGTCTTTCAGCAGCAGAAAACATAACATAAACATGTCGCTACCCTAGGATCTTATGCATATATAGTAGGGTGAGGATGTGAGAGGCCTAAATTGTTGTGTGAAGCAAACAACAGGAACGATTGTCATGGTAAGATAGGTGTACGACAAAGCATAGACCTCAACCAACCCAAGAAACTTAAGAATCATATGCTTATAACTGAGCTCTCCCTATATGTCAAGAAATTCGCTACCCATGGCCAATCCGCCATGAGAGAGGCAATACATCTTAGGCATTAAGGAATGAAGTTTGTTGCGAAAACAAATTTCATATCTAAATCCAAATACTCCCACCTGCACACATTTAAGTCGATATGACCAAAGTAGGTGATACATAGGTTGTAAATGGTGAGGATGCCACATGAGGAGCATGTGATGCCAGGTGGAGAGCATGGCTCTCAAGCCGAGGGTCAGCACCCCGTGTGCCATACATTTGATCAACATGTTAATCATGCTACCAGACAGAAAAAGTTAATCATGATACCACCCCCATCGAGGACGTTTATGTCCATTGATAATTTATCATGTTCCGCCCACCGTTTGATTTCATAGAAGTCCTCCCTACGTGCTGCCACCACCCATGACTCGTCAAAAGCTAGGTGTCTCTCTATGTTACCCCAATTCGCCAATATGTTTGCTACCTTATTACCTTCCACGTGTCTAGAGGAATAATAGAGTCGAATTCAGACAACAGATTTTTAATATTGTTGATCACATCCTGCAGGTGGCAACTGTGGGTCAATTTATCTATCGAGTGGCCGTGTAACTGCTTACATACATAATATATGACAATTTGAATCTTTATAAAACTATATCAGACGATACCCTTCTCTGGAAAAAAATTGTAGACCTTTCTCTAAGTGCCAAGAATTCTACGAGATTAGTTGTTGCAACACAATAGGAAAAAACATAAACATGTAAAGGGTAGGAGTTCTTGTGCCGGGTGATCCCACCATAACTTGTCTTTCCAAGATTGCCTTTAAAAGCTCCATTAAAACTTAATTGGACAAAGACTCTTGGGGGTGGCATAAATGAATTCTCATTGGAATGCTTTCGTCCTTGTATCGTGGATGGAGAGGTGACAAACATATTGGGGTGGATATCGACGCTTTTTAAGATGTGGTCCTCATGCTCGTTGACCTGCCAATTCTCCAACATGGGAAGGGAAATCATCAACAAATCTTTTGATACTATAACTAAAGAACATGGAAATATTGTTTGTCTTTTCCTAATACTTAGTTTTCAATTTAAGATTCACAGCATTAATAATTATAATGTCTATGTGTATAAACTTAAAATTCATTTTGTAAAAGGCTAAATGGAATTAAGGTTTGTTGGGCTAAAAACTACTTAATGCTATAAATGAAAAAACAAAATATTATTGAGTAGATGTAGGAAAATTGTTAAAAGAAAAAGCAAATTAAAAAATTAGACTTAAATTTATTTATCTAGTTAATATATGATGTAATAAATTATAAATATATTAGAATAGTGCAATTTAATTAATAGAAAAAATGGTTTGGTTTTTTTTCCTTTTTTTTTTTCTTTTCGGGAATTGGATGATATAATTTTAAACCAGGTTGTGATTTTTCATTATTTAAAATACATTTTTGAATGCATAAATGGATTCAACACCTTGAAACCACCCCTCCAACACTTAAACTTTACAACTTAAATAGATTAAATTTATGATTCTTAAAAATCTCTATTAAATTTTGATAAAATTTATTAGAACAAATGCCAAAAAAAAAGCATTTTATCTATCAATTAAACTATGTTCAAAAAATCATTTTACCTATCAATTAAACTAAGTTCAAAAAATATAATATAAAATACAAACTCTATACACCTATTCCATAATAATATTTTAATATGCACAATTCATTTGTTAAAAATATCATAATCCATTGTACAAAAATAAACACATTTTTTAAGACCATAATGAGTATCGTTACTATTAAATTCAAATTATCATAATTGTAACTAATGCACTTTATTTAATTAGAAAAATATTTTTGATGTGTCATATAAACATCCATCTATCAATTAACTGAAACTCAAAATGGGCATTTCCTATTGGGAGAGTGATTATTAGTGCATCATCTAATGGAAGGTGCCATTTATGCTACTATCCATTTATGCCATTTATGGTGCCATTTATTAGTGCTGGTCTATGATGGAACATATCATTGTTTTTAATGATGAAGTGCACCCATGTATTTGTAATAGTTGGTGTATTAAAATTTATTTGTAAAAAAATCCGCATGCTATCTTTATCAAAATCTCTACTTAAAAACTCTATTCAAATGTGAAGCTTTGGATATTAGTGTTTGCTAAATGTTTCTTTATCAAAATCTCTACTTAAAAACTTCATTCAAATGAGAAGCTTTGGATATTAGTGTTTGCTAAATGTTTGTTCATGTAATCCGATAAAATTCACTTTGATTACAAATATAACTTAAAAAGTGATTAAAATGGACCTTAACTAATGGATGAGCTCATGGAAAACAATAATTTTGGGAATTAAGATTTTCAATTTAAGGTTATATGGGGCACAACACAGTTGTTGATAATATAAATTTGGCTCGTATATTTTAATCACTTTGTAGGAATTTGAAAATTTGAATGGAGATTAAATCTTTCATTTTTCATTTTCCTTAAAATTAAACCAGAGATTTAATATGTTTACATTTTTATTATTCACTTTACTGGTGTAAACAATCTCTAGCATTCTAATTAATGAAACTTATGGGGATATAAAGCATTAGTTGGCACCATGAGGGTCACATAATTAATAATTCCAATATCTGTATATTAAAATGTTATGAAGAACAAAAATGTTGACGGGGGCAATAAGGATAGAGAAATGGAAAGGAGAGGCACCTCTCCTCTCCCTCCTCCCCATTGGTACATTCTTCAAACTTTAGTAAGGGTTCACCTTTAAAAATAGAAAAATGAGGGATTGTTGTTGATTGTAGCGAGGAGCTTTGTAGGGTGAAGGAAAAGTGTGAAGTTGAGTGGTCTGGGTGGATTGCAAAGGCTATGATATAAAGCCTAATTCTCATTGTGGTTCTTCCATGCAAATGGTATGAATGTCTATTCTTGGATTATGGAAACTAGTGGCCTCAATGACTCTTACCTTAGTGATAGTGACAACCCTTTTGTGTGACCCCTTGTTCATGTCAAGTATGTGTGTTCACTCATTTTGATGGTCGTTGGCTTGGCTATGTTATTTGGCTACAAGGGTTGGACCAATAGCTTCAACCTATAGTGTCAACTTTACTCTAGACCTCTAGAAATAGAGTTTGCTCTCCTTTTGTGTGTTGTGTCTTTGCATGGTGCCAATATTCTATAAAGAGTTTGTATATGAAGTAAACGCTTTAAGTAGACTTCATGGGGTCAAATATGCTCTTGAAGTCTAGTAACAATTTGTGAGGAAGCTACCGCATTTCATGATAGTAAAATGTACAGCCTATAACCTAACTCAACTATTGGACACCTAATCCTCAATGGGTTAGTGTGGAAGCTGAATGGACAAAAGGAGTCCAAGGGACCTTGGGATGTGAAACCCAACGGTCACAATATGTACTATAAATGTATATCTCTTGTTAATAAAAATTGTACTCTCATGTTTTATCTTTCATATTCTATTGTTGCACATGTGTGTTTAACATGGTATCAGAGTAGGCTTATTCCTGCCCTAGATAATTAATTTGAGCCATTTTTTTATGGCCTTTCTGTGTAGGTTATTTCTGCCATGAATTTCATGAATATTTTCTCAACGAAATTTTAGCTACAACCTGTTATTTCTCCAGCACTATTTTATTCACCTGCCTTCTAAAAACGCTCCTTGCTCAGACCTGCCATCTCTGCCCTAGCAAGAATGTATCTCTGACTGCAATGTATACCTTACTACGGCCTCTGCGCATTCCTGAATTTGTAACACTGGTCCTTTGATTTAAACATTGAAGTGTTAGTTGCCATTGTATGTGCCATTGTCTACCATATTCCCTCCTAACAGTGGGCGTGCCAGGTAGGGGCACGAACCCACAATCCCCTGATTGAAAACCCTTTTGGTCCATAAAATTCAATGAACGAATTTCTAACGTTGAAAGCCTAAGCTGAGGCATTTTGCATCCGGTGTTCTAATAGTTATTGTTAGAACTAAACTAGACCTTAGGGATTACAAACAGTTTTTGTTGATCACCCTGGTGTTGTTCCTGTAACAACTGCCCGAGGGAAGAGTTGAAGAAGCAAATTGGTGCGTCTACATACATAGAGTGTCGTTCAAAAATACAACAGAAAATCAAATTCATGTTTGATTCAGCCATTAGGGTGGTGCTTCAACCTCCAAAGCAGAAGAAAAAAAGAAAAAGTAATCTCAGAAGAATTGTTCAATCTTGTGATTGGTGAGTTATTAGCAAATATGTTGCATATGGAATTTTGAACTTATGCATTACGGAATGGAAAATTATGTGTTGAGATGGCATACTTGAATCTGGTCTGACTTGATATGGTTGGTATTGATATTTACGTTGCTCCATACCTCGGCTTGGAGCGCTGTGACGTGGTTTAGAAATTCTAATGGTGCAGGACCTTCACACAACAACAACACTTAAAGACCATCTTTCCTCCAATTGCTTAAGTAGATCCACGGTATTTTATTGTTGAGCTCCTTCCTTGAGACTTTGGGAATTTAAAACAGTTTTTAATGGTTGGCTATTCAAAGGTCTTCCATTGTATTTTTCACTGTGTTTCCTAGTCTTCGCATTGTCTGACAGCGTGTCTGCTTCTGGTTCCAAGCTCATGTTCTTGCCTTTATGAATATATATACATTTTTCTCTTGCACTTAAAAAAAAAAATCCTCAGGGTTTTGCAAGCCAGGATTTAAATATTTATGCCAACCATATTACATTGAATGTGTTGTTTAACGCTGCCATATATATACATAGTTACTCACCATATGTTTAAGTTGCCCCATCCATATATATTTCTTGAACACTGATTCCATTAAACGCTGGTTCCATTGAAGTTTGAATAGTTTCTTGAACGGTGATAGTTTCTTGAACGCTGGTTACATTGAACGTCGTGTATTACATTGTATTTACACTCACCATATATTGAACGTTGTGTATTACATTGTATTTACACTCACCATACGCTGCCCCACTCGTGTTGGTCGCTCTAGTTGAATCATTGCATATTGAATGAATTGAAGGGAGGCTCAAACCACTGGTTTGTTGACTCCTAATAAGCTCCAACCCTTTAATTCCAGAAGATCAAATTATTTTGAGTGCAGCTTACTGTATTAATTCCAGAGGAGATCACCCAATCATCGCTGGTGTCAAAGCTTGTTGTGGGTTTTTCTATAAACATCCTTATGCACTCCATGTGATGGCATATGATATGTTTGCATAATGCTTCCAAGATCAGATATTCAACAAAGGACTAATTAAATAGGGATCATATCTTGCATGGAAGCTCCTCTCCGATGTTCTACCCAAAATTGTATCCCCTGTAATTTTCTCAAATAAAGTTCAGAACTTGTCTCTCTCCAAATAATGGTATGCTGGTGCTAATTCGAATTAATCAAATATAGGTATTTTACCCAGTGGTATACTAGAGGGAAAAAGGACAAGTTTACTTCGTCCAACGTTGGTGTTGATAAAACATTTAGAGGTTTGTTGGAATTTGTTGTTGTAATTGTGTTAACTTGTGACCCGAGGGCTTGCTCCAGTTTTATGAGGCATTGTATCATGCCAAACAGTACTCCTACCAGATGAAAAAGTACCTAGGATGCCCTCTACCAGTGTTGTGATGGAAGTTCCTCCTTGAACCTTGGGTATAAAATTGATAAAATACACTGTATTTCTTGAATAGATATCTGTGTAAAGCTTGCATCCTCGCTGATATATATTTTTGAGTGGAAAAACAAGTATTTTATCTGTTGCAGCGTTTGAGTTTCATTGTTTGGGAATGCACAATATACTTTATATGAATGCAACCAACCATCGTTGTGTGTGGATTTGGAGAATAAGTATAGTTAAAATCTATCTTTTGATTCATTCCTCAAGGAATAATCTCATTTGATTGTTGTAGTTTTCTGAGAGAACAAACTTTGAGAATACCTTGCAGTGACATTGGTTCATAGTTGGCTTAAAGTGTAAGTTTAACATTGGAGAAAATGGCCAGAATCAATGAAGTATTAGAGTTCCTCAAAACTTTGATATTGTATACTACTCATGATACATTAAAAGTCAGCAAAGTTTCTCTCACAGACATTCAGGTTTGTCTACAAAATGCACAAGAAAAGATCGATTTTTTGCAGCTTGAATCTCAGCTACAGCAAGAAGAATTAAAACAGAGGAGTCATTCTGAACATGTTTCTGTTCAGAACATTGAGACTGCAACCCATCAGAAGCAAGTCAATAATGTTACAGTTGGTTCAGATTTAGTACCCAATAAAGCAACAATTGTACATGCAGATGCAGAAACTCAGTCTGCACTTCCCAAGCTCATCATCAAACCTTGGGAACAGCTTGTCCACAACAAGCATAGAACTGGTCTTGGATATGACAAGGACTTGTCCTTTCATATTCTAGACTACGCCAAGCCCATTCAGTTTCAGAGCGTTGGATTCATTCATGACAGTTCACCTGCTCCTCATGACGGTTCAGCTTCAGTTGTTCCAGACTCTGCCCCTCTTCCACAGCGACAACAACAACAACAACATATTGTGAAATGCCAACACTGTGACCGAGTTGGCCATTTGAAAGATCACTGTTTTGATCTTCATCCATGTAAGAACTGTCATAAAACCACCCATTCTTCACACGGATGCTTCAGAAACAAACATCCTGCAAGAACAAAGATTCATCTTGGATGGATCGCTTCTTGGAAATGGGCATCAACAGCTAAGAAGATACTCCAATCACATGTCAAAACGTGTTCCAGAGTATTGAACAGTCTTGCAGTTGAGTTTTCTCCATCATCTCACCTTGTATCTGACAGGGGGGGAATGATGGTCATCTACAAGCTTCAAAGTCACATCAAGCGAGCCTGAGCCACAACCTGTCACACCAGTTTCAGAGTTGTAGCCAGAGACAAAGATGCCCATGAACATGCCTTCAGTTGGTAATCCGGGACACTTCCTCTAGTAGAAGACTTCAACTTCTTGCCAGTTTCGGAAGAATTCCAAGAACAAAATTGGGGACACTTCCTCTAGTAGAAGACTTCAACTTCTTGCTAGTTTCGAAAGAATTCTAGGAACAAAACTGGGGACACTTCCTCTAGCAAAAGACTCCAACTTCTTGCCAATTTTGGAAGAGTTCTAGGAATTGAATTAAGCATTCCAGAGTTGTTGGTCATCCTTAAAGCATCACACATTGAGACTTCCCTTTTCAGGTTGAAGTTCTCCCTTTTATATGGGGTGAGACGTCCCTTTATTGGTTGAAGGTTCCCCTCTTCAGAACAATAGGAGCACTTCCTCTAGTAGAAGACTTCAGCTTCTTGCTAGTTTTGGAAGAGTTCCGGGAACTGCACTAAGCATTCCAGTATTGGTGGTCATCCTTAAACCACCACCCTTTATACCAACATTTCAGAAAGCACATTCAGCCTAGTGTTGCCATGCATTTTTGCACATTTTGTATTGCAGCTCTCTTCTTGGACTCATACATAACCCTTCGGATTAAGAGGGGGAATGTTGGACACCTAATTCTCAATGGGTTAGTGTGGAAGCCGAATGGACAAAACGAGTCCAAGAGACCTTGGGATGTGAAACCCAACGGTCACAATATGTACTATAAATGTATATCTCTTGTTAATAAAAATTGTACTCTCATGTTTTATCTTTCATATTCTATTGTTACCCATGTGTGTTTAACATTAACTAGTGATTTCCATCTCCACTAATGTTAATGTCCCATATGACAATGAATATAATATAACAAAAGAAAAAAAAATTCTATTATTATTTAGTTTTTCACTTAATCGAACCTTAAAAATATATCCTCCCACACATTTTATCAACTCCCACACACTCTATCAAATATTATCTCAATTGTAACCACTGCATTTACAAATTTTAAAATTAAAATTTTTATTAATTATATAGATGTATATAATGTGAGATATTGGCTCAATTGTAACCATTACATAACAATGCATTTACCATTTTTAAAATTGAACATTTATATATATATGCTTCCTCTTTCTATAAGAACTCTATGATGAATTGACATCCACTTGTACATCATTAAGAAGAGTGTCCTCTACGTTAAAAACAAACTCCCTTTAGTGAATTGCCATCCACGTGCCGAATTAAAAAGAGTGTCCTCTTCGTTAAAACTAAACTCTTCCTTGTGAATTCATATTCCACCAAGAAGTTGTTGTGCTCGCATACTAAAAGCCACATTAAGAATTACTTTTTAGAAAGTTTATTTGTTTTCTCTAGCCTGAAAGGAGTCCTGGTAAGATCAAAGGTCTATCTCATATATTATTAGTCCCTGCTAGGACTATTAGCGTTCGATCCGTCCTTGACTCCCTATTAATTTGGGTTGACCAGAGTATTTAATTGATGTTTTTCATTTTTACCTAAAGTTTTATTTTAGAGCCTTCATGTTTCTTGCTTTTTATCCAAAGTTTTATATTGGAGGTCTTATTGCCCGGTTGCTGAATTTCCAAATCCAAAAATAAGACCAGTTGCTGAATTTCCAAATCCAAAAAAAAAAATTAACCAAAGTTTGGATGGCTCATTTAGCTTTGTGAATTTTAGTTGGTACGTGTGTTCTGAGTGTCCTGCATGCAGGACAAATGTCTGCATATGGTTCAACTGGGCCAGATGTTTGGAGATGGGGCACTTGTAAACATCTCCACTTTTAGCTAACCACCCACCCGTTTGCCCGAAAAATCTGTCATTTGCACTCCTCCCCTGGCGGTGAGATGGCTCTGCAAAGCACGGCGTCTTTGGACCAGGCATAGCGGGTAACTCTTGATTTTTCACTGGTAGTGTTACTGCTCCTTGCTGTAAGAGGGTTCAGAGTGATTAAGGTATTTTTCTATCGTAGATAATCTAAATTTGGAAGTGTTCATGGAGAATCCCATTTTAGAATTCAATTCTGCACCAACACAATGCCTGAAACATGTTAACGCATGTTAACGCACTTCTAGGTTGCTTTGTTGTTGCCGATTTCATGGGTTCTGGGTGAATTGTTCTGAGCCTTTATCGGTTTTGTTGGCAGGTATCCAATTGCAACCTTCAACATGAACAAGTAACATCGTGTCTCTATATTTCTCTAATATCGTGTTTCTATATTTCTCTAATTTCGATACTTATTGGAAACTGGTTGTCCTTGCCTAATCCTGCTTGGCTTCTGGTGCAGGTTAAGTTCCCTAGCTTCCTCGTCATTCTATTTTGGTTGCAGTTATGGCTAATATGGAGGGTTAATGGAACTAATTGGTTGATCCTAAGCTCCTCTTTGCTTCCAGGTTTCTCCTATTCATTATGTTTCTGGGTTTTACTTATTATGTCTCAGACGAGAAGCCCTGAGATGGCTACTTCTTTAGCAACCTTGCCATTGCTCTGATATCCAATAACTTATCTAAGGTGGATTGAGTTTTGAGCATCGTTTCCCATGGATTGGCCGAAGCCAATACAGAGAGTTCAGTGTATTGCAGAAAGCGGCATCCAATTCTTGCCTTCGAGATACATCAGGCCAGATGACGAGAAGCCCATCGGGCAACGGGTGGTGGAAGAGGAAATACCCATCATAGATCTCTCAGGCCTCTATGACGAACACCGGAGGAAGACCATGGAAGAAATATCAAATGCATGCAGAGAGTGGGGATTCTTCCAAGTGATTAAGCATGGGATTTCTCCGGAGCAGCTTGAGGCCGCAAGTGAGGTGTCGAGCGAGTTCTTTCGTCTGCCATTGGAGGAGAAACAAAAGCACGCCAATGATCCTGTGACTTATGTTGGATATGGCAATCGAATTGGTGTGCACAAAGGCGCCATTCTCGACTGGGGGATTACTATTATCATCATTTTTTGCCGCTTTGCATACGAGAGGAGCACAGATGGCCTTCTAAACCAGAGGAGTACAGGTAATGAGAGATTCATCTATGTGTTGGCCGCTTTGAATATTGCATTTTTCATGCTTCTTCTGGGATTGTTGTTAGTTGTTTGTTTGATTTCAATTATCAGAGTTTAGGGAAAATAATATTTATCGGTTGGATTGTCAAAATCAAACAAAAGAGTACACTGCTTTGTTGTTTTTTTTATTTTCCACATTTTGTCACCAGTACCTTATTAACCCTGGATAGGGATATGGATTATTATGATATGCTTCTCAGTTTTAGGACATGATTTTGCAGGCCGCTTCATGGAACGGCACTTAGAGAGATTTGTATATTATTTGTTTTAAACTCTATAAAGCGGTTTTATAAGATGTTTAGGAAATAGGAAAAGAGTTACAATCTATTTTTAAATATAAAATTTTCACACCTAGACATTTTCAGACATTTGAACTCATAATGGATCTGAATTGGGGGAAATCTAAGTTATGGTTTCTATATTTGTACATAGTTTTTAAGAATGGATTTAGTTTCGAAGGATAGTTTAGTTGGTGAAGTTTTTGAAAAGTTTAGTTTGTGAAGTTTTTGAAAGTATAGTTGGTCAAATTTTTTCAACACCTTTGAATTAGCCCTTGTTATATTTCATAAATAGGTAGATCCTTTTGATTGATTTACCTGGATTTTCAAGTAAATGCATTCTAAAACACATTTTAAAAAAAATAGCTATACTGCATTGGATATTCAAAGAAAAATTCAAATACCTAATTATTGAACTATGTTGGGTTTTTCCCTTTGTTTAAGAAACAAAAAGGAGGAAACTGTTAAAAAGGAGTAAAGTGTTAACCAATACACAGGTTTGGGAATAAGAGGGTCACGTGCCGAAGTTGGCCCATCTAGTCCCTAAATGCCAGCGCTGGTTATTTCTAGGGCCATAGCATTGTACACGAACAAGAAACAAGAATATATTTCTAAGGCCATAGCATTGTACACGAACAAGAATATTGCATTTTTCATGCTTCTTTTGGGATTGTTGTTAGGGCCATAGCATTGTACACGAACAAGAATATTGCATTTTTCATGCTTCTTCTGGGATTTTCGTTAGTTGTTTGTTTGATTTCAATTATCAGAGTTTAGGGAAAATAATATTTATGGGTTGGATTGTCAAAATCAAACAAAAGAGTACACCGATTTGTTGTTTTTTTTATTTTCCACATTTTGTCTGACATATCAGAAGAAGAACCAGTACCTTATTAACCCTGGATCGGGATATTGATTATTATGATATGCTTTCAGTTTTAGGACGTGATTTTGCAGGTCGCTTCATGGAACGGCACTTAGAGAGATTTGTATATTATTTGTTTTAAACTCTATACAGCGGTTTTATAAGATGTTTAGGAAATAGGAAATGGGTTACAATCTATTTTTAAATATAAAATTTTCACACCTAGACATTTTCAGACATTTGAACTCATAATGGATCTGAATTTGGGGAAATCTGAGTTATGGTTTCTATATTTTTACATAGTTTTTAAGAATGGATACCGTGGCAAAGATACGCACCAGAGACATCAAGGTATATACTATAAATATAAATATACTGTTGATTTTTTTTTATTTTTCCCAATAACAGGTAGATGTTGTTAGTAGACTCAGCTAATAACAAATTGATCCTTGATTTTTTTGATTCTTTGAAAATAACAAGTAGATATTGTTTTTCAGAAGAAAAATCATATTTGATATAGATGTAAAAATCATTTACATATAATCGATTTATATGGTAAACCGTGAGCAAGAAAAGCAAAGTGCTTTTGTCAGATGCATATAAATAACAAGCATTGCCATATTCGACGCAGCTAATACCAAATTGATATAATAAACAACATAAAAACAAAATAAAATACCCACTGCCATCTTAATAATGATTTTAATGCAAACTAAAGACACAGTTTGTTAATGGCAGGTTTTTCCCAACATCAAAGGCATCACTGCCACAGGAGTGCAATTAGAGGGGCCATGCTGAAGAGTACGACGTAATAATCTTGGCCACTGGTTACAGAAGCGATGTCCCCAGTTGGTTGAAGGTAGTTTTACAACATTTAGTTTGAGTTCTTGATTATTAATTTTTTTTTTGGTTTCTGCAGATTACAATACTGAAATTCTAAAAAAAATTAACCTAAATTATTATCCCAATAATGGTAAAATAATCATTGGGTATATGATTTTTGAACCTTCATAATGATGGCGGGTTTTTCTCAGAAGAGGGACTCCTTAAAGCTCCATTTCCTAACCATTGGAAAGGTCTGTATGCTGTGGGTCTATCTCAAAGGGGTTTACTAGGGTCTTCCATTGATGGGCAACTAGCCTTTTTGTGTTCATTCCATTATTTGCAAAGCTAAATAACATGATATGTTTTTTTAAGTGTCAGACCTTTCGTACATACATGTAACTGTAAAATGTCACTACCAGTTGGAATATAGGATTCAATGTCATTTATTTCCACTCTATGGGAATGTTTAGCTTCGTGTAAGGCTTAATGGGTTTACCTACTAACCAACTTAAACTTCATGGGGCCTGGTGTTGTAAATTGATTTTCACTACGCACACATCCATATTGTTGGATCACTATGAAGAATGCATGGTACAAATAAAACCCATCTACCAGTTAACTTCTAAACAATTCAAAAACCAGAAATTCAATTATAATTACAATTTTGTATTGTTGCTATGGCAGACCCCAACAGGGACTACCTTTAATTATTGTTCTCTTTATTATATAACATCACATTTAGGCCTTTTTATTTAATTATTGTGTAGGTTAGGTATTTTTGGGATAATGCTTTATCTTGTTTCCTGCCCACCATACCTTTTGGAAGTAGAATCATTTTGGGTAGAGAGTTTTACCATAATGTTATTCAAATACTTTCCATTTTGGGCAGAGAGTATATTTTTTTAAGTAAAGCTCGAGAGAATTTCATTCATTATATATATATATATATATATATAATAATATATATATATATATATATATATATATATATATATATATATATATATATTTATTATTTATTTATTTATTTATTTATTTATTTATTTTTTATTTCAAGTTCAATATGAAGTAAGTAAATATAGGATTGATTTATGTGGTTACGTATGAGTTTTTTTATTATTTCATTTTATTAATTTTGATACTGGTAGATTATTTTTATATAGATGTTTTTAATCTTTCTAATGGAGAGATGAAAATCGGTATTTACATTGAAATCTATAAATTATCTAGTCTAGATGGCTTGATTTTGGAGAACCTTCTTGTTCTAAACTAAACACTCGTAAAATTTGTAATTTTATAGTGATGGTTATTAATATAGACCACCATATTCTTCAAAAGCATTATATTTCCCTATATAGCTCCTCAAAGATTGAGACTAATGACTATTATGTATTTAGATGCTACACCTGCTATTGGACCATAGAAAAAATCATTTGTCTTTGTAGAAATTTTGAATAATTTAACACATATTCAACAGAGATTATCATGATCATGTACTATTGCGGAAAACATACACAATAAATAAGCTCCTCTACGTTGATCATCAATATAGCAGCATCAATAACAATAAAACATCAAGAGCATTAACACATTAACACAGTATGTATCCCGGGGAAAGCATCTCGCTAAAAACCCCAACTATTTGTATATTAATGATTGAGTCATGTAACATTACAAAGTACAATGCTTGTCACAAGAAATCCAGTACCAGCTCCACCTGTTACACACAATACAGCTCAGATCTGAATCAATCCCTGGCTCAAATCTCTTCCGCTGCCATGCCTGCCTCCTCTGCTCAATACCTGCAAGAGAATGATGATAATACCAAGGCAGCCACGTCTTTCCTTGGCTAAATAACGTATTCACAAGCTACAATACGTGCAAACTCATTGGCATACTCAATCCCCTGATGTGTGCAAGATCTGGTGCACAACTATAGTCACAACTGATAGCAATCTGATTCTCTAACACCTGTCCCTGCTGAACTGAACATGCACTGACATGCAACTGAGTTAACTGATGTATTCATTAGTTGTATTATGAGTTAATAACTTGTGAATTAATTAATAACTAATTCACCCAACTCATCTCTAGTCTATTTGCCAGTTAGACTAAATACAACCAGTTTAACAAAGCTAAACTGAACACAACTCCATCAACTGCACCTCCAGTCCACTAAACTCAACTCACTTGAGTTCTAACTGAAGTCATGCATGCAAATATTCAACTAACCCATAAGAACCACGTATTTCCTTCATGCAATTGCATGTGCCACATCCGTAGCTCGAACTGAAGTGCTCCAAGAGAATAAGACAAAGTTTATAGTCCAAATATTATTGTGAGATAATAATATTTGACTTTTCTATTTTTGACAGCCAGTCTAAAAATAGACTTGATCACTCACACTGTGATCACTCACACTTTCATCAAAAATAGAAGTCCATCTATTTTTCCAACTTGATCAATCATCCATAAACAGCAACCTGCAATCCATAGACATGATCCATATGTCTAAAAATGGACTTGCGCCAAAAATAGCCTGCGGGCCCACTTAGTGAAGGCGACTCCTTTCCACTAAGCTCCATCATCTTGTTGCATTCTCAACAAGCATTTCTTGTTGCACACTTTTCAACAAGGGTTTTACATGGATGATCTTCAAGATGCATTTCCTTGTCGTTGTCACCTTAGCTCTGATACAATGTTGAGAAATCTAGGATAACTAGATTAGGGTGATTTATCTTACTTTGATAACTACTTGTGTTGTTCCTTTACTTAACTTGAATCACTTATAGTTAGATTCTTCTTTACTTGATCACTATAGTGATCTTTATCATCAAACAACTACCAAAAAATGAAGATCAATGAGACAAGAGGACACAAAATGTAGGTTGCTAGCCAAGGCCAAAAAATCTCCTCTTGAGAAGAAAACCCACAAGAATTCTTCTCTTTCTTATGGAATCTTCAAATGACGAATTCCAAGGCTTGAGACCCTTGAAAAAGATCCCTCCAAGACCAACTCAACCTCTTCCTTGATGATATTCTCTTCCACAAAGTCATCACTAGCCAAATTGCTTCAGAACTTCAGATTTCAGCCTCTTCTTCAGAAATTCAATTGTTTCTTCAGACCTGAAATCTTTGACCTCTACTGCAAAAACCCTAAGTGAGAAAATAATGGTGAATTTTACCTCCTTTCTCCTTTGCTCGATTAGCCTTCTATTCCTTGACAATTTGACCTGAAAATTTTATTCTTTACACACTTTATTTCAGCCTCCAAGATGACTGCAATTTTTCAGTCTTACTTCTACAATAGATGCCCTAATTTGCTCACACATGTGAGATGAAGGTGGCCCAAAAACAATTCTTAATGCTTCACTTTTCCTTCCTTTATTTCTCCTATTCCTTGCT
This sequence comes from Pinus taeda, assembly GCA_000404065.3. Classification (NCBI taxonomy): domain Eukaryota; kingdom Viridiplantae; phylum Streptophyta; class Pinopsida; order Pinales; family Pinaceae; genus Pinus; species Pinus taeda. The sequence goes on along the minus strand of APFE031256556.1, from coordinate 345,207 downwards.
TGGCTTTCTTGTGCTATATCAAACTTTCTTCAATTTTTTTTACTAATGAGGTTGAGGTTCTCTTATATATATTCTTCTTATGGAGGTTCAATATCCCTTATGAAGTTGACTTGTCATCCCTTGAAGGCCAACTTGTTGCAGCTAGGTCGACCATATCTTGGAGGACCTTTATGACTCAAATTAATTCTAAATAAATTTCTTTTACATAATACAAAGTGCCCAATGGAGGCTTTCATATTTTACAATGACTCAATTGACTTCTTGACTCTATGAAAAACCCTACAAGCATTCAATGGGTGCTTGACCTACAAATAAATTGACTTTGAGCATGAAACCCATACTACAATAATAATAATAATTTTTCTTTCTTTTTACAATATACAATAATCAAGAGTACATTTCATATTTATGAAGATCGAACCTAGTTACCTATTTCAACAATATTAATGAGGAGAAAATACCTATACTAGTAATCAAGGATGGGAATTATTTCATCATCAATTCATGCAAAGGTAAACTTGAGATCTATTTAGTAAATTTAGCTATGAAAAAAAATTAAAAAGTTCAAGTAGGAAGTTTGTATTACTTTTCATAAGAGAGAATAAACTAGGTGACAAATCAATAAAAGTAAAGGAATATGTGGAAGGATGTAATAAAGAGTAGAAACATGAATCAAATGCTTTATTGGAAGAATATTGAGAAGTGTTTCATGGGACTAAAGGGTTACAACCTAAGAGGGAAATGGAGCATGAGATATGTTTTATGATTGACTTCCGATTGTCAAATATTGGGTTGTATAGATAATTTTTCGTAGAATTAGACAAAGTATAGGAATAATTATTGAAACTATTGGAGAAAAGAGTAATTTAACCAAGAATCCCACCTTGTCATCATAGTATCCAAGAAGGCTAGGACATGGAAAATGTGTATCAACTATAGAACTTGTAACAAGATAACTCTTAAGATTTAATACCCTATACCTAGGATTGATGATTTGTTAACATAATTGCAACTAATCAAGTAATTCACCAAGTTAGATCTAAAATTGGGATACCATTGGTTAGGAGTTAAATAAAAGGACAACTATAATATTTCATTCAAGACAACGCAAGGTCTATATGCATGGTTGGTAATGCATTTTTTTATGTAATGCACCACCTACATTTATGTGTTGTATGGAATATGTAATAAGTTTCTTTTTAGATTCATTTGCGATTGTGTACTTAGATGATATATTGGTTTATAGCTCCACCTAGGAATATCATATCGCACAACTCATTTAGATGTTAGAAACTCAATAATGGCATCATATAATGGCTAACCTTAAGAAATGTGAGCTTGTTTAATAGTATGTTGGCCCACCAACAACTCCCCTACATTTTGACCAAAATGAAGGGCCCCCCATTAAATTTTTTGGAAAAGTTCCCTCCTTATTTCACTTGATTGGTTGATGGTTCCTCCTATCTATATCATTTCACTTTTAAGCTTTTTGGTCCTTTGGGATTTTATTATGATTTGTGACATTTCAATTGTTGTGATCATTGGGATTGTTTCTTTGACTACTTCGCCTTAACTAATTTTCACATATCGATCTTGGTCACCCCATTGAGTTTAGCTTCTCCCACAACCTTTGTGATCACATATTTGATGAGTATCCTAATGGAAAAAACTTTGGATCGTTCCTCTAGTAATTTAAAAAATTGACTGATTTTCACTTTGCTAGGATACCTGTCTTGCTTGAGTGGTTTGTTTAAAATTATGTAAATAGTTTTTCACTTAATAATTTGTTTTTAGTTTTATATCTAAGTTTATTGTCATTTGTTAGTTTTTTTATAATAGTGACAAAATATTTAATTTAAAATCAAATATAATAGAACATTTTGTAGATAAAATTTTTCTTTCAAATTTTTTTGTTATTATTAGAGTTTGTTTGTTTTTCTATTATTATGTATTATTTTTATTATTTTGTTTCCAAGTTCATGGAAGATGACTGGAATTGCTTATTTGGGAAGAGTTGTTGCTAAAGGATCACAAAGAGAAAACTGAAAAATTGTGTAACTTCACAAGGGGTGAAATTAAATCTTCATTTCTAGCCAAAAAGTGAAGAATTTGAAGAAACAGTTGAAAACCCACTTCCAAAGTAGGTCAATTTATATTAGACTTGAATTATTTTCTTGTAAAATAATCATATTGGGAGAAATAATGATCTAAGTGAGACAAAAAAAATTCCCAGATTGGATTTCATGTCAATCTCAAGAGGTTAATTTCAAACTCCGTTTATGAGATAATCGAGGGAAATCTCACCAAACGAATGAAAAATCAACTGAAAAATATATCTATTTAGATAAACCTCAGAGGATTTTTCAAATAACTGAATACTTTCGCCTCAGAGGATTTTGCAAATAACAAATACTTTCAAAGATATAGTTAATTTTCTAAATTGGTTTTTTTCTAGAATTCACACTTAGTCGTTTTGATCATGTAGTTAATTCATGGTGGAGATATTTTATTTTGATTGATGGACAATTCGACCTAAGGGAGAGATACATTATAAAATATTTGATATTATTTTTCAAACGGGGTCCTTCGTGTTATCATCAAAGCTATCAGTAGTAGGAGTATCTATCTGTAATATAGGGGAATAC
>APFE031256556.1:167780-342240 GCA_000404065.3 Pinus taeda | reverse complement strand
AATCAATCCCTGGCTCAAATCTCTCCCGCTGCCATGCCTGCCTCCTCTGCTCAATACCTGCAAGAGAATGATGATAATACCAAGGCAGCCACGTCTTTCCTTGGCTAAATAACGTATTCACAAGCTACAATACGTGCAAACTCATCGGCATACTCAATCCCCTGATTTGTGCAAGATCCGGTGCACAACTATAGTCACAACTGATAGCAATCTGATTCTCTAACACCTGTCCCTGCTGAACTGAACATGCACTGACATGCAACTGAGTTAACTGATGTATTCATTAGTTGTATTATGAATTAATAACTTGTGAATTAATTAATAACTAATTCACCCAACTCATCTCTAGTCTATTTGCCAGTTAGACTAAATACAACCAGTTTAACAAAGCTAAACTGAACACAACTCCATCAACTGCACCTCCAGTCCACTAAAGTCAACTCACTTGAGTTCTAACTGAAGTCCTGCATGCAAATATTAGTCATCCCATAGGTAACCACGTATTTCCTTCTGGGATCTGCATGTACCACATCCGTAGCTCATCCTGAAGTGCTCCAAAAGAATAAGACAAAGTTTATAGTCTAAATATTATTATGAGCTAATAATATTTGACTGTTCTATATTTAGACTGAGCAGTCACTCCGCTGTGGTGTCACTCCGCTGTGGTCTAAAAATAGAAGTCCATCTGTTTTTTCCAACTTGATCAATCATCCATAAACAGCAACCTGCAATCCATAGACATGATCCATATGTCTAAAAATAGACATAGTCTAAAAATAGACTTGCGCCAAAAATAGCCGCGGGCCCACTTAGTGAAGGCGACTCCTTTCCACTAAGCTCCATCATCTTGTTGCATTCTCAACAAGCATTTCTTGTTGCACACTTTTCAACAGTCTTTTCAAAGATTCACTTGATTCTCTTTGCATATTCATGGTTTATGAAGACCCAAGATGTTTGGCCCTCAAAGAGATGTTTGGCCCTCATCTTTGTGAAGATGTTCAACCTTCATTAATAGCTTATCAAAAGCTAGTTTCCCATAGTGACATGCACCAGCATGATTACCTCTTACTTCCATCCCTTTGACACTAATAGGCCCATGTAAAGCTTCCAAGTTTACATAATAGAATCGTAAGGCTTGTAGACCCAACAATTACCTTGGCATATTAAGGCCTTAATTGTTATAAATGTTTTTCTAGATCAAAAATTCTTATTCTTGGGAACCTCCTCATTGAACCCCATCATGTTGCATTGGTGCTTTCCAATTATTTTTTCTTTTTCATTCTTTTATATTTTTTGTTGCTTTTAAAAATATTCTTTGGGGTGTGCATTTTCTTCTCCTTGCTACCTTCACATATTGTATTATTTGTAGTCCATTAAATCAACTTTGATCTAAATTAAATTAAAATATCTAAATGACATTTTGTGAAGTGCCATTGGTCTAATCTTATACATGGCATTGGCATGTTGCTTTACCATCTAAATCAAATTAAATTATATAAATGGCACTCTACATGGTGTTGTTCATGGCACATGCACATTGTTATAATTAGGGATAAGGAAACTAAAAAAAAAGGCTTTTATCAATTATTTTTACAAGATGTTAGTTGATTTTGTTTCGAATTAAATAGATAAGCCTTGTTGCCTTTGATTAATCGAGTTAGTTTTGTTGTGCTTATATTGGTCTATAAGCATATTCCTTGCCTTAGAGCCCATCAATTCTTTGCATTCTTTTGATATTTTCTCAAGGTTAAAATTACTACCTTTAGCATCATAGCCTTAAAAATTCATATTGCTTGATAAGAAAAACCTTAAATCAGTCACCAAATCAAAAAGTCTTGCTACTAATAGCAATTTTTTTCTTGTCGAGGTTAAAATTGCAATTCAATTGAAACCATGGCCTCAAATTGATACCACTGCAACTAGAATATTAAAATCAACCATCAAATTGAAAGATGAAGCTACTAGTATCACTTCTATTTGTTTTTAGATTAAAATTACAACTTGTTTAAGAGCTAACAACTCATACCATTGCAACTAAAATATCAAAATCAATCTACAAATTGACTTCAGAGATAAAATTACAACTTGTTTGAAACCATGGCCTTGATAACCAATGTTGTTGTAACCAAAGTATTAAAATCAACCCCTAAATCGAAAATAGCTAATATCAATTGCACCCTTATTTTTTATGATTGAAATTGCAATATTTTTTAAACTATGACATAAAAAACATGTACAATTGCAAACAAAACCACTGAAAGAAATGATGAAATTGAAGGCAATAATAAAGTTTAAGGGGAAAACATGTATTTAAAAAAAAAAAAAAATTAATTAAAAAAACATGTGTTATACTCGTTAACCCTCCTTCAAACAAAAAATTAAAACATAAAACAAAAGCACACAAAAAAGGGAAAAAACAAACAAGAAAAAATAAATTAAAATGTGTGTGTGTGTGTGTCACAACCCCAAGGGCTCATGTTACAAGGTGCCTAGTGGGTGCACCATGACCCCTCAAGCGTGTGTCACTGGCATGTTTCACTTATGCCTCATGAAGTACTAAGTTACTCAAACTGGACTATGCCTCACAATAAGCTTACTCATATAATCCCTATATTATTGGTTGCTTAGCATAATATCATAACCCTTCATATAGTGCAAGAAATCTTATTGTCACTTCTACTTCAACTAATTTTTCATTCATTACCAAAATATGAGCACCATATGCATGGTATTAAACCAATAGTAACATCATCGTACACATGCATAAGGCATAGAAAACAACCCTTTATCCTTTTGTTATTTATAATGAATCACAATTACGACAATTCCCCAAGGCAAAGTCTCGATTCATCGAAGTACATATCCAAAACCCCACACAAGATCATAAGAAAGAACTTACCACCTTTCAAATCCCATTGTGGTCATCCAATCACCCAAAAAACCTTATTCACGTCAACCCATCATTAGGCCTAATCTGCACTTAGGTTTGGCCCTTTCCTTGTTTGGGTCTATATAACCACAGACCTCTGATTCAATATCTTCTTTGTACTGTGTTTCTCCTCTTGTGACTCATTCTGACTCCATTCGGTTTTGTTCTTATTCATTAGTTGGTTGTTGGTCTCTTCTCCAACTCTATTCAGTTCATTTATATGGCACAAGGCCACCTTTGTGCAGTTCTCCTTTTGCCCCTTTAGTCACACTCGGGTCATTTCATCATGCATCTTGGGTCAGGCTGACCCCCATCATTCCACCCTAACTCTACATGCAACAACTCATCTCACTCTCATGCTCAACCATTTCACTTGTTGGTTGTCCCTCCATCATCTTTGGCCGACATACCTTTTGGTTAAATGTGCATGTTCTCAGCTAGGCTCATCCATATTTTCGCACATATTCCCATTGATTAGCTCCATTGTTCCTCAAGGTTTCATGTTGCTTAACTAAATGCCACTCAGCGTAATCGTCACAGGGGCATGTCATCTCATTCCTTGGGGTGTTTGTGCCAACTCCTCTCGATTTTCATCCATCATTTAGGAAAGTTGGGTACTTAGTCATGCCATTTCTCCTGTGCCACCAAGCCATCCACATGTTCCCAATGGAAACCCCAAGTTTTTGTTTTACTGCACCTCGTGTTAGCATGCCCTCACCCAATATCTACTTTTGTCACATTTCTAGTGATATATTCATTGCAAATCATGTGATGGGGATGTCGCATATGGAACGTGCCTCAGTAAATGCATGCCCAACGCTAGGGCCTAACAATGCATGTGTGTGTACATCTTAAGGGAGCCTAATGTTAAGAATATGTTTTTTCTCCTAAGAGGTTATAAGTTCCATTCTAGAGTAGTGTATGGTTTGTGCATGTGAGCAAGTTATTATTTGTGGATATTAGTGTGGCGTTGGTAAGGTATTAATAATCTCATTCTCACTTATAGGTTAGAGTGTAGGATTAATTATATTTCCTGGGAAAACCTCAATACCCAAAGTTTAAGTACAACCTTACTAGGCCTAGTAGTTAATAACATGGGTTTTCTCCTCATACGTTAGATGTTCAATTTTAGAGGGCAGGTTATGTACATGTACTAAGAAAGTTGTTGTTTACATATATTAGTGTGGGGTTGGTAAGGTACCAACACTCTCATTCTTGGTTATAGCTTAGATAACAAGACAAACTATATTTATCAGGTAAACCCAATTCCCAAAATTTTATTATGTCAATAGAACCTTTGCACTCACCTTTCCACCCACCCACTATCACATTTAGTTAAGAAACATGTTGACTTGAGGAACAATGGAGCTGATCAAAGGGAATATGTGCGAAAATAGGATTTTTGAAGGATAATTATATAGTTTACAAACGAATTTGGCATAGCTGATAGCTCTAGGGGATGGTGAAGGAGTCGATGAAGGTGATGGAGGAAGTAGCTAGAGAGATGGTGGATTTTTCCAATGATGTGTTACTGGAAACCAACATTTTCATCTTGGGAACTTGTTAGAAACAGGATGGAATTCAGGGCTTTGGGCCTGAAAGAATCCCTGTGAATCCTGGGACACCGTTCCTGTCACATACAATGAAGATTATGACTGAAGAGACATATTTTGTGACAATAAATAAGAGAGATGTTAGATCCAATGATGAGGTTTCTTCTCCTATTGCTTGTACTAACACCTTGGGTGTTGAGGATTCCTTAGGTCCTCCACCTAGTGATGGGTCTAAACAACATGAAATATTTACCCGCAAAGATATTGTTCCAAAACCAAAAGAAGTGCAGGGCTCTTAGGGGTTTATTTCATAACCAAACAAAAAAATGTGAAAGTTGTATGAGAGTCATGCCACTAAAATACATTTGGTTGTGGGGAAAGAAATTTCACTCTAGTAGGTTATGGGTTTAGAAGGTATTACTCTCGTGGGGTATTTTAGTGGAAGATATATTTATGAAAGGACATTGAGCGAGTCATTGGATAATCATTGGAAGTCGTTGTTGACCAATGTGCCTCGCTTCCATCTTTCAAGCAAACAATGGCTAGGTTTCATTTTAAATAGGGTCGAGGATGAAAAATCGATATTGATAAAGACATGGTTGATGGGCTCATTTCTTCTAATACAACGTAGGTGGATGCCCTTTTTATATCCCAATACTAAAAGGATTTTTCAAACTCCGGTGTCGGTTAAATTTCCTGGCCTTAAGGAAATTTTAGGGATTAATATTCGCAAGTGGGCTAATTTTCCATGATTTTTCCAAAAAAAGATTCGTTAATTTCCATTTTTTATAAAAATGATTTGCCCAAATTTTATAGAATAAAGTTATTTTACCTTTAAAATCACCAAAAAATTATGGAGGCTATATATAAAATCATTTAAACATTTGAACATTTTTACAAGGATATCAACAAACATTTTACAGTTTGCATATTAAGGACTAGTGAGATTCATCAATATTTCTAAACTTTAAGATAAATTTTGAACCTTAGAATTTTCCCTAACTCGCCTACCCTTAGAATGGTGTACAGTGGAATTCCTACAAGAGATGAAGAATTGTCTTGATGGGACGATAGTGATAGATGAGGACTTAAAATTCTCTTCCAAAAGATTGGTGGTAAAATTTTTGGTTAACCAAGTTAGGGTTAAAGGTAGCCTATATGAAACTCTTGAACTAGTATGTGGGAATACCCTTTTTTCACAGCCCATTAACAGTTTGAATTTTCCCTTTAGGTGTTTGCAATGTCACAATGTTGGGCATTTGAATATTGTTCGATGCAGTACAAAAAACATTAGATACCTAAAGAAGTCAAGCAGGAATACGGAGTAAAGATTGGTGGCCACAAGTAGGGATAGTCCAAATGAGATTCCAAAAGGAGTGAAACTTAGTTTTGATGGAGGATTGTGTATGATTCAACTTGATGGTTCAGGATCTCCACATGAAGAGCAGAACATGATCAATAAAGGAGAGTATGGTTATGATGACCCTATTTTGAGCACTCTGGTTCAGTCTGAAACCATGAGGACACAAAGGTTTGAGGATGGTTTATATTCTAGTACAATGCACAACGTCCTCGTATTGGATCCTCTCCTTCAAAATCCATCTCCTTCTCTTGGTACACCTAGTAAAGGAACTCCTCTTATTAAATAATTCATTCTTAATATTTCCTCACATGCATAGAGTACTTTGGAATGTAAAAGTCAACCAAGTTGTAATGTAAATAATATTCATCATTTAGATATTTATTCTATTGAGGGTTTGCAAACTAATAGGGTCCCCTTAAGTAAAATGGTGAAGCCTTCTCCTAATCTTGAATACGACATAAGTCCTACTGTTGGTTATAAAACCTAATGAGTCAAGGAACAATGAGGAAGTCTTTATTTCTCATGAGGGAAAGGGTTGCACTAATAATGCCTCGAAGGAGAAAATTTAAGATGAAGGAACTAAAACTAAAACTCATAAAAATAACCCCTCCTCTACAAAGAAGAAAATAGCCTCGAAGAGTATCATACAAGACCAGTCCACTACTTTTGACCATGGAAGTAGTTATTCCTATGTGCCATGTTTCCTTAGATCAAGAGTCAAAGGACATTCCTCAATGAGATTTGTTGGGGGACTAGATGGTGACTTTGATAAAAACTTTACTCCCCTTCTAGTGGAAAGACCGAAGAATATTTGGAAGGCACAAGAGAAGACTAAGCATGAAATACATAAAGGGAGAAAATTGACTTTACCAAGGGTACTAGAGAATTGACCCCCTTAACTTTGGTCTCCCCATTAAGCTAGTGTCTCTCAATATCAAAGCCCTGGGAGGGAAGGCCATGAAATTTTCCCTCTGGAGGTTCATAGTCCAACTAAAACCTTATATTATCTTAATATAAGAGACTATGTACAAACAAGTTGAGCTAAGTCCATATTTAATAAAGGTATTTCCTAGGTGGAACTTTAGTGGATTAGATTCTACTGGTAATTTAGGAGGCCTCATAACTGGCTAGAGGGACACATTCTAAGTGATAAACGTATTTGCTTTTAAGTTTGGTATTCTCATGGAGGGGAGACTAAAGGGATGAGCTTTAGTTTACAAAATCCTAAACCCTTATGGACTTTATGCAGAAAAGAAAATTATTGGGATGGAATTTTTAATTCTTCGGATATTCAAGGTACTAACTTAATCATTATGGGAGACCTAAACTTCACTCTTAGCCACAATGAGATTTGGGGAAGCTTTGCCCACATCAACCCTTTGGTAGAATATTTTTCCTCTGGAATTGAAAAGCAGAGGCCTTGTGGATTTAGAACCAGTTGTCCTAAATCCAACATGGGTAAATAATAGAGTGGGATATGAAGTTGTAGCCAAAAGGCTAGAAAAACTTTTATTCTACTCTAATATTATTGCAGGTGTTAGTAAAATCAAGACTTGGGTTAAGGCTCAAAGGCTCTCTGAACACTTTCATATTTATTTGGAGGTTGATGAATCTTATGAGAAGTTTGGATCTCCCTTTAAGTACAATAGAGCTTTGGGCCTAGATGATGGTTTTATTAAGTTAATTAAGGAAGAGTGGTAGATCTATAATCCTTCAGGAAACATTAATGCCACTACTTAGTTAATTCAAAATTTACAGAGAATTAAACCAAAGGTAAATACATGGGCTAGTGATAGGCTAAAGGTTAGAGGTGCTAGATTATTGGAGATTAAATGGAATCTAGCTACTTTGTATTTTTCTAACAATAGTATTCCTACTAAAAGGGATCTTGTTGAGATTAAACATTTGGAAGGTCTTATATATAAATTACTTCTAGATGAGGAAATAGACTGGAGACTAAAGAGAAAGGCTACTTGGATTGTCGATGGAGATATGAATACAAAGTACTTCCATAATTTTTCATCTAGAAGGAAAAAAAATACCATTGAGGACATTACAACTGAGACTAACGATAGGGTTTACACTTTCAAAGATATTATTGATGTTGGGGTGGTAAATTTTAAGAGCCTATTTATAGAAAACCCTAGGTACTCCTTGGGAGCCTCAAGATCTATAATTCTGCAAATGCCAAGGTTTGTCACCCCTGAAGAGAATAAGGAGTTCTTAAAGGATATTACCAACTCAGAGTTATTGGTTGTTATGAATCCCTTTAGAAAGGATAGGAGCGCAGACCTTGATAGTTGGACCATCGATTTCTTCCTATCCTTTTTTGACTTTCTTGGTAATGACTTGCTTTGCATGGTGGAGGATATTAAGACTTTGGTAAAGATTCGTGGCTCCTTAAATTTTACTCTAATTACACTTATTCCTGAATTTGACTGTGCATATAAACTTGAATATTTTAGGCCAATTTCTTTGTGCAATATGGCTTATAAGATAATGGGAAAAGTGTTAGATCTTCTGATAAAGCCAATTCTTTCTAATTCTATCTCACTTGAACAAATTGGTTTTCTTTAAGGTAGGAACATTCATGAAGTTTTGGGTTCTTCTTAGGAAGCCCTTCACACAATTAAACCAAGGAAATTATCTCCTTTAGTTCTAAATATTGACCTATCCAAAGCCTACGACAAATTATCTAAGTCCTTTCTAGATATCTCGCTTATGCACATTGGACTTTCTTAACAAGATACAAAATGGATCATGTGATGTGTCTCCATGGCACGTTTTGTCATTCTTTTTAATGGAGTAGCCTCCAATTTCTTCTCATCTACAAGAGGGCTAAGACAAGGTTTCCTCCTATCCTCTTATATCTTCCTTCTAGTGGAAGATGGATTGAGAAGGTTAATCAAACAAGCAGTTGATAAGGGTGATCTGAATGGAATTCTTGTTAGTGACTCTTTGAGGATATTAATAACTCAGAGTTATTGGTAACTATGAAATCCTTCAGAAAGGATAGGAGTCCAGGCCTTTATGGTTGGACCATCGATTTCTTCCTATCCTTTTTGACTTTCTTGGTAATTACTTTCTTTGTATGGTGGAAGAAATTAAGACTTTGGGAAAGATGCCTAGGTCCTTAAATTCTACTCTAATTGTACCAATTCTTAAATCTGACTGTGATGATAAATTTGAACATTTTAGGACAATTTCTTTGTGCAATATGGCTTATAAGATAGTGGAAAAAGTGATATTTCTTCTGATAAAACCAATTCTTTCTAATTCTATATTGCCTGAACATTTTGGTTTTCTTCAAGGTAGGCACATTCATGAAGTTGTGGCTTCTGATCAGGAAGCGCTTCACACAATTAAAACAAGGAAATTGTCTTCTTTAGTTCTAAAGGTTGACCTATCCAAAGCCTACGACAAAGTATATTGGTCCTTTCTCCATCTCTTGCTTATGCACAATGGGTTTCTTAACATGATACAAAATGGATCATGTGATGTGTCTCCACGGCACATTTTGTTGTTCTTGCTAATGGAGCAGCCTCCAATCTCTTCTCTACAAGAGGGTTGAGACAAGGTTTCCCCTTGTCCCCTTATCTCTTCCTTCTGGTGGTAGATGGATTGAGCATATTAATCCAACAAGCAGTTGATAGGGGTGATCTGAATGGAATTCTTGTTGGTGACTCTTGGAGGATATTAGCATCTCAGAGTTATTGGAAGTTCTGCATTCTTTCAGAAAGGAAAGGAGTCCAGGACTTGATGGTTGGACCATCGATTTATTCCTATCTTTTTTTAATTTATTGGTAATGACTTGTCTTGCATGGTGGAGGAGATTAAGACTTTTGGAAATATGTTTGGCTCCTTAAATTCTACTCTAAGTGCACTAATTCCTAAATCTGTCATATAGGCACAGGTGGTGGGGACAAAGGAGGATACAGATGCAGCAAAGTCAGTATACAAGGTAGAAACAGAACCATTTGACCCCGAATTTTGGGTTTTATATCCCATTTTAGGTGCGAATACAAATCCACACCCTCCATGCAGATAAATTTGAATATTTTAAGCCAATTTCTCTGTGCAATATGGCTTATAAGATGTGGAAAAATTCATTAGAGAAATTTTGAGGTCTAAAATGGGCCTCCTAAGGAATATTATAAAATAATAGTGGAAATAATAAAATAAGATTATATTGCATCATCAAATTTTAGAGGTACAAAAAAAAACATCAACTCATGTTTTCAACTTATCTCCCTAGAGTTTTACTCAAATTTTGAGCAGGATCACTCATTAGATGTAGAATTTAATTCCTCATCCAAGGAGTACCCATGTTGCATACTTTGGATGGACCCTCCTACACAAAAAATGAAAAATACATGAAAAAAATGTGATTGCAATCACATTTTTCATGTATTTCTCATTTTTCATGTAGCAGGGTCCATCGAAAGTATGAAACATGGGTACTCCTTGAATGGGGAATTAAATTTCACATCTAACGAGTGCTCCCTCTAGAAATTAGAGTAAAACCATAGGGAGATAAGTTGAAAAAGTAGTTTATTTATTTTTATGTTTTAATATTTTTATTTTTTTACTCCAAAAATAATGAATCATCCCCCATGGTTGACATCATCATCTTGAATCATATTGGTTCTATAAAGTTGATTTTGGTTGTATATTTTTGTTTTGAGACACATTTTAGACCTCAAAATTTCTCTAATGGATTCCTCTTCTAATAAAGCCAATTCTTTCTAATTCTATCTCACCCAAACAGTTTAGTTTTCTTTAACATAGGCACATTCATGAAGTTGAGGGTTCTACTCAAGAAGTCCTTCACAAAATTAAAACAAATTGTCTTCTTTAGTTCTAAAGATTGACCTATCCAAAGCCTATGATAGAGTATCTTGGTCCTTTTTGCATCTCTCACTTCTAAACATTGGGTTTTTTTAACAGGATACAAAATGGATCATTTCATGTGTCTCCATGGCACATTTTTTTGTTCTTGTTAATGGAGCAACCTCCAATTTATTCTCATCTACAAGAAGGCTAAGACAGGGTTGCCCCCTATCCCCTTATATCTTCCTTCTCATGGGAGATGGATTGAGAAGATTAATCAAACAAGCAGTTGATAGGGGTGATCTCAATGGAATGCTTATTGGTGAATTTTTGAGGATATCACACCTAATCTTTATTGACGATATATTGTGGTTTTGTTCTAGTGATACAAGAAATTTTCAATGCATTCAGAGATTACTTGTTTTGTTTTCTATAGGATTCAATATAGAAATTAACTTTGAAAAATCTCGATGATCCTCGGGTCCAAATTTCAGATCTTGTCTCATTATATTTTCGAAGATATGATCCAAGAAATTTAGGGATTTTGCAGCCTCCCGAATTACATCCCAAACAGGTGACCTTGGGAAAATAGTCATAACTTTATCTCTGAGTATCAGATTGAAATTTTGTAAGAAGTTGTCAAAAGAGGACAGGTTGCAGTTTTATGTGCATCATTTTCAGGTCTGGAGGTTGAAAGAGTGACACGTGGAACTTCGTACAAGTTCGCTCTACTGAAAAAGTGTATAATCAGGTCATCTTGGGAGATTGGGCATAATGCTTTCTTGGACAATCCAATTTCAATCAGACTGGTAGCATTGGAAAGAGGACTCAGAGGGCTACCACAATTCGCAAGTTCAGACCTTGGAGATCGAATGTGGGGTTGCATTACTTCAGATTCTCTATGGATTGGAATAATAGTAATTAAATACATCTATCCTATTGGAGTTCTTAACTGGGTGCGACTACGCAACAAAAATACACTCAATGTTTTTAGCCACTAGCAGGCCTTAGTTAATTCCTTCCCTGTAATTGGTAATCACTTGGCCTAGGGAGTTGGAAATGGCCATTTTGTGTGAATAGGATTTTACAAAATTCTTTGATGTGGTATTCAATTTTTTATGTGTGATGGCCTTGTGGATTTTCTTCGCATGCACAAGCACATTTTCCTATGTGACATTGTTGACCCAATTCGATCAACTTTTTGGCAACAACACTAGATGTGAGCTGAAGATTTGGATACCGTTGTAGGCTATAGGGGGGTTTGGTCATATTTCATCACTGAATTAGGTAGGACCCATATTAAATTAAATTCTCAGGAAGATGCATTGATTTGGCATTATAAACAGGAGGGGGGTAACTACACTGTAAAACTTAGGTACCAACCTATCATGAATAAAGATCCTAAAATCAATCATTGTGGGTGGAAGTCTTTTTGGAAGGTACATGCTTCACCCAAGGTTGTACTAAATATTTGATTGATCCTTAACAATAAGGTTCTTACCTAGGATCATCTATAATGTCATCAATTCTATGGTCCAAATATATGCTTACTCTGCAGATTGGAAGGGGAAACCAACGATCATCTTTTTCATACCTGTGAATACACTAGAGCTATATGAGATATAATAAAAAATGAACTTAATCTTGCTAATATCTAGAGTGAAGCTACAATTGGGGAATATGTAAATAGTTTCTCAGATAGAATTTTAAAATCATGGATATGCATCCCTTTGATAATTTCATGGGCTATCTAGATATTCATAAACAAAATTGTATTTCATGATAAGTTTGTCCCTACTTGGGTGACTTCTTCAAGCATGGCTGCTTGTTTAAAATTATATGGATGGGTTTCCTCTCCTCGTGTACCCAAACAGGTAAATAATTTTATCATTGACGAATCAAATCCCTCGGATTTCTTCGATGGAGTTTGTTCAGACATAGGACTCGATATTGGACTCAGATTTTCCCTGTGGATTCATGTTGGTGATGAATACACTTTCAAAGCCAATATGGGCACTGGAAGTAACAACTTAACTTAATTGATGGCTTGTATGTGCTTATTTAGATTGGCTACAATATTTGGCTTATTATAATTTCAAGTCTTTGCAGATTCTATGCTTGTTAAAGGACACCTCAATGGCTTGAACAGAATAAGTCACTTGAATCTTATCTCTATAGCATCATAAATTAATGAAATTTTGTGCTTATTCAACAGGAACACACATCTATAGAGAAAATTACTTGTTGGCAGACCAATTATCAAAACATGCATTGGAGATGGCAACAGGAACATATGGAATTACTCATATGGTGGATGGTCAAGCGGATCTGGAAAATAGTTCCCTTCAACAATTTTAGGATTGAAAGCATATTTTTCTATTGTTTTGAAGAATGGGCATTAAGTTGCCATTGATATGGTACTTTTTGTGATGATGTATTCCCTATGGGAGGACATTTTACTAGAAAAATACCAGTGAATATTTTGGACAAATAATCATCTATAGCTTTTGAGAAATTATCAATAGCCAACTTGTCGGTTATATCAAATGTACTTTGTATTTTTGCTTGAAATGAAAAAGTATAGACTTGTTTTTTGTTTCTATATTCTTCTTCAAATTCTTTAATTCTTTCAATGGGTTTGAAATGTGTATTTTTCACCAAAAAATAATAATAATAATATTTTTTTTAAGGGTGAGGGGTGCAGGTTCCTTTTTTTTCCTTCTCTTTTCTTTTGTTTTTTCTTTCCTCCTGTTTTTTTTTCAAGAAAGGCACACGTTTATATTACTTTAAACAAAAGGAAAAATTATTGTAGCCATTGGTTTACTGTTTGGGAAACCATACAAGTAGCTCAAGCATAACTTTTCTTGTCAAAATTATTAGTCCAACTGTGAAAACATATTTATATAAAATATTAAGTCTATGCCTATCGATAAAACCACTAGTTAATTATGAGCTTAAGCTATTAGCTAGGCAAGTGTTCTTGCTTAGGTGCAAAAAATTCAAAACAAGCATCATCAATCAAGAAATGGGGGAATCCACCTAAGTAGTTGTAGGTAACGTTCTTCCTCATCACTATCATGGAATTCCAAGTCTACAACTTTCGTATCAAGCACAAAAACTTGTTTCCCAACTTTGTGAGTTGCAACTACAATGCATCCATGCTAAGTGGCATCTCCTGTTGTGCCTTGCTACATTCCACCAATACCTTTCCCATAATGGTTTTGATTTTCCAACAGATATCAATAGTATACATGTATTAGGTATGATAAGATCAAGTTTTTTTGTGTCTAGTATCCATTGATCTATGCTTTCATTTACCTCTCTATCAGATATGAACTTCCTTTCTACTTTAATTTATTGTTCAGCCAAGTTGATTTCCTCCTTGGCTATGTGGGATGTTTATTCCCAATAATGGGTGGTTGAAGCTTCTATGTTAGCTTCAGTCCTTAAACTGGGAGCCCCGCCTCTCTCATGGCTTTTGCAATGGTTATGTGAAGAACTATGGTGTGAAATGATAGATTTCAAGCTAGGGATAGGAGGGATACAAAGGAGATGGGCTCGGAGATTAGGGATCAAAGTAACTTAGACCAAAAACCAACCACCATTCATGAGCACATTGAGAAAAGAGAAGAGAGAGTCGTGCTTGATAGCAAGCAAATGCACTGAGGTCTAAGAGGGTATGGAAATAAATAGATAGGAGGTGAGGCCAAAATGATAGAGTGGGAGGTTAGTTTGAAGGTAAAAATCAACTTAGGACTCCTACAAGACTAGAAGATGTGACATAAAAGCAAATAATTCCATAGACTTACCCAAATAACAAACAGCGATGGGTGTCCCTGTGAAAATGTATAACTTTTCAACTGGAATGCCATAAGACTGAGGTCATTGTCATTCTCGTTGAAGACTGCACTAGGGTCAAACTGCAATAATGGTCGAGTGTGGGAGTGAAAATCGAAGAGTGTAGGATGAGCTCAACATGATCTCCCATAATTACTCACGTCATCAATCTAACAAGTGATTTATCCATTCATACCAGTCGTCCCAACCTTGTGATCACAAGTGGTGGTAGCTACAAGGAGAAAAATTCCCTTGCATTGTAGGGCTGAAGTGCGTACCCATTGTGGAGATCGTTTCTTAAACCTTAAAGATGTGCTTTCTCATCACTTTTTTATTTATTCTTTCATTTTTTTCATTTTTGTCATTTTGTTTGCAACAATGCAATTTTGTTATGCTACAGTGTCAAAACAAATTGCAATTTTAAACTTGAAAAAAAGGGTGCTACCAATACCACCTTTTTCCTATTTACGAGCTTGTTCCAATATTTTGCTTCTAACATTACCAATTGTAATGGCCATGGTTTTAAACAAGTTGTAATTTCAACCTTGAAAAAAGTGTATATGGAACTTGTAGCACCACTTTTCTATTCAAGGGTTAATTTTAGGATTTTGTTGCCATAGTACTAGTTTTTAGCTTTCAAACAAGTTATAGTTCCTACACCCCACCCCTCTCCCACCCGCCCACCTATCATGGCCCCCCACAAAAATAAATAAATAAAATATGGGTGATACTAGTAGTGTTACTTTTTGATTTGATTATTGATTTTAATATTTTGGTTGCAATAGTATCGGTTCTTTAATTTGTTTCAATCAAGTTGTAATTTTAACCCTAAAAAAAATTACTACTAGTAGTGTTGATGATGAACTCAGAGGGGAGGAAGATATTCAATTCGAGGTTCCATTTTTAAGTTTTTTTTCTCAATGGCATTATAAGATTTTAAGGCCATAGTTGCAAAAGGATGTAATTTTAACCCCAAACCAAGAAAAAAAAAAAAAAAAAATGGGAGTGCCGTTTTTTTCAAGGGTTTTTTTTTAACTTTAAAATGCGATTTTTTTGGGCTAGAATTCTCATCTTGCAATCACAATTATCATCATGGCAGTGGTCATGTTGATTGTAAAAGCACACTATGAAATCTAACAAAGAAACTCATCCAATTATAAAGCTTCAAGTGTTTAAGGATGTTGAAACTAAGGGGTTCAATGTAAATTCAAAATGATGATATGTTGAATAATTTACCTTTATTAAGACATTTACATCATTCCTAGCTAATAGGGATACTATTGACGATGGTGGAGGAGGAGATATTGAGTTGAAATGTCAAATAATATAATCCATGTCATGAAGATATAAATAGAAGCCTAAAGGTGATAATTCCTGGGAATGGGAGTGAATTAGTCATTATCCCACTACAATACTCAATATTCAATTCCTAGCATTCATTATGAGGAATGGAAATTAAGAGGTGCGTGTGTAAGAAGGGTGGACAAATCTTATTTGCCAATATTATGCTACACGAGAGATGTATATCATATACTACACTATCTACTACGATGATTCTTGATCATGTGATGTGAGATGTGAACTAGCGAATTGGTTGATCATACTTCTGGTCATTAATGAACGAAGTCCCCCATTTTCATTGTGGCCTTGTTGGTGTTTGAGTTGGTCATCAAATTGTGCACTTCAAGGATGTGGAACCATTCCAATGCTTCCAAATTTCCACAATTGTGCCACATCCTTTCAAAAATGGAGGCAAGGTGTATATCTAAAGGGGTAGTATTCAAGCCATATGCTTAATGATTAGACTTGAATCGCCTAGCACTGTTAGCTTTTTAATTGGCAAACTAGTGGCCAATTTGAGTCCTCGTAGAAGAGCATAGCTTATGCCCTATTGTTGGACATAATTTTGAGACTCCATTCATAAGTGTGAATTGTTGTACCTCTAGGGCTATAGTTAGCCCCTGTCGCACCTGCCTCCCGAAGGCTATGACATGACGATATTGACATCATATTTTGATGTAATTTATTTTTGGTAATGATTATGTTGCTTTCAGTATTACTTTGCTATAAATGTTGGAAGTTTTTGAAGTTTTTTTATGGTGAATTTGTTTGATGCTATTTTTATCATTTTATCTTGTTTATAATATAAGCTTGTTTTGATATATATCCATATTAGTTTACTTTGGATCGTTTCCTTTTAATTGTCTTACTAATGGTGATGATTTTAAATTGAATTGAGATATACATTTAATATCTTTAAAATGAAAATTACCGAAAAAAAATGTGGTTATTTTGTGATGCTATGACTTTTGAATTAATTCTTGGTCTTCTATTCCCCATTCTTACAATTACGGAATTTCTATTGTTTGTGCTTATAGAATTTAGTGTTTGGTTAGTAGCTTGGACATGTGTATTTTAGAGAAGAAGTATGTTCCTTACAAATATTGGGTAGAAATGTTACAATCATCAACCTATCTTCTCAATTGATCTCCAACAAAAGCAATACACAAGAAGACTCTAGATAAAACATGTTATGAATGAGAACCTCAAATAATCTATCTCAAATTTTTGGGTGTATTGGTATATGTATAGGTTCCTAAAGAAAAATAAATGAAAATTGATGCTCTAATGTATAGTGACAACCATAAAACTGATAAGTTAACTAGTGTTCAAACTAACACGACGTCTTCCCAGTGATGTGGTACTTGATGAAAGTACAAGTTGTTCTGAGTTGTTGAAAATGAGAGAATGTGATACGATATGGGTTCAATGGATGTGGCAAATCAACGCAAGGTTGGAATCACCTCTCAACATGAATCCCATCAATTTTATAGGTAGTACAACACCTGTAAAATGCTCACTTGGATTCACTATCAAAGATGAGCCACAAAAGTAGGCCCAAATGTGCATCTAGTTCAGTGAATTATAAGGATGTTCCTCATTGGGACGAGTTGGATGGTGTGAATCGAGAAGGTAGACCAACAAGAGGTAAACCTCCTATATAGTGAATTCTACTTTATGGCTAACCTTGAAAACTCTTTTGAACCTCAACATTATGTAAAAATTAGAGGGGTCATTGAATGGGAAAAGGCTATGAACACCAAATAGGAGACTTTGATTAAGGATCAAACAAGGAATCTCATTAAGCTACCTCGAAGAAAGAAACCCATTGGTTGAAAATGGGTCTATAAAGTCAAGTATAAGGTAAATGGAACACTTAACAACCATAAAGAAACACTCATTCCGAAAGGCTTTGCTCAAAAGGAAGGGATTGACTTTGAGGATACATTTGTTTCTGTGATAAAAATGGGTACAATTTGCTTCATACTACCTATGTTCGTGCAATTTCACTAAAAACCACATATGTATGTGAAAAGTGTCTTCTCAATGGTTACCTAAATGAAAAAAATAACCATGTAACTACCATGGGGATTTTAGGTTCCAAGGAAGAAATATCTATTATGTCAATTGGAGAAAACACTTCATGTGTTAACTAGGCTCGTTTAAATAGGCTCCCCGTACATTGTACATCAAAATTGACATAAATATGGGAGGGTAAGGTTTCAAAGGATGCTCTTCCAATTCCAATCTCTATGTTAAAGGTAAAAATGGTTATGATGTAATTCTAATGATATATGTTGATGACATAATCATCAAAAGGAATGAGACGGGAGCAATTCCAAAGGTAAAATTTGAATCATGTTTAGTTGTTGGCATGACAAATTTAGGCCTCATATATTATTAATTAGGTGCATAAGTTCAATATACAAATATTTGTGTTTCACAAACAAATATGTCAAAGTCTTAAGCAAGTTTAAAATGACAAATTGCAAAATTTCATCTACAACTATGTAAGTCGGTGAAGCAAAGGCACTGAAACTTTGACTAGTTCGATGTAAGTCAATGAAGCAATCTATAGACAATTAGAAGGTAGTTTTGTTAGGATATTTACACGATTAAATTAAACTTGGTCTAATGTGTTTAGCACTAAAAATAACTCTAAATGTATCAATGAATCAATTTATAGACAACTAGAAAGTAGTTTGTTAGGATATTTAAACAATTAAGTTCAACTTGATCTCTTGTGTTTAGATAAGGCATGTTTCTTTTAGTGTTAATCCAGCTATTCATCTTCACAGCAATATTAACACTTGATCCACACCTTAGCACACAATTAGTCCATGATCTTTAATTAATGATCATTGAGAGTTCTTTGTTAATCATTCATTATAAAATATTCTTATGTAAACTATTTTCCTTTTGCATTAATATATTGCCTCAAATAAACCCCCTACTCCACCCCCCACCCCATTAGGATCGTTTTGTCCCCCCCTTTGAGGGTTTAGACCACCTATACACCAGTGCATTGATCTTTGATATGTTTGTGTGAACCATTGCTTTAAGGTGCCCAATTTGTGTTGATATGCATTGTTTATCAAATTTAATTAGATATATCTTATCACCACTAGACCTTACTTGATCTATGCAATTAGTTATATCTCCCAATTTATGCAATTTCCACAATTAGAACATTGGACAATAATTAAAAAGGGCAATACAATGTGAAAGGAATATTGGACTTTATCATTCTACTTGATAAGTACAAAGAACCTTAGTTGTGTGCCTATTAAGACTTAAACTAAGCAAAGTTCCCTGGATAACAAAACCTACAAGAAGTTGTGTTCAATGTATGGCATAAAATTTCTTGGGTTGACAAAAAATTATGTAGTTTCACTTTACAAAAGCACAATATAGATCAACAATCAAGAACAATGCGACGCAGTTTGGCTTTAAAGAATGTTTGCATATTTGCAAGTCCATCAGAAAAAGCCCACAATGGCTTCTTGTGATAACTAAAATGTATTATGCTCGCATAGAACAATTCTTCTATGAGTAAACCAAACATATTGATGCGCAATGTCATTTCATCCAACTCATAAAAGATGGAGAAATTAAACTTAAATATTGCCCAACTCAAGACCAGAATGCATATATTTTCACCAAGTTCCTTGCCACAAATAAATTTGTAAAATTTAAAAACAAACTGTGTAATATCTAGAATGAAAAATAGAGGATGTTCAAAATTATCTATTTAATAATATTCACATAAACCACAAACATAAGCATATTAATGGAGTAACTTATTGGTTTAATCTAAATTATGCTTTACTATTGTATTAATCATTTAAATAATATTAATTATTGAAATGTTCATGCACCTAGAGATTATCCACTCTAGAGTTTTTATCATTCTTTTATCATAAAAGGATATCTATTCTTTCATTTTATAATCTAAAAAGTATTTCTCTATTTCAAGTTCTCTTGTCCTCTTGCCTTTGGTGTCTTATGTCCTTAGTAGGTAAGGACAAGAGTGACTCCAATGCTTTGTTTACACAAAGCCGCAATTTATCATGTGAAGCTTTTATTTGCAAAATTACCAATAGAAACTTATTCTCTAATATTCACTTCAAATAGAGGTTTGAGAACTACAATTTAAAATATCCTTTAAAATGGATTGTTTGCAAACAAGCAACAAAAAGACTTATGCTTTTAAGATGGTTATCATTAACAAACAAATTGAAATATTTTAGAGAACCAAAGTAGACAAGCTTAGGTCTCTTGATTAGCCACTCTTTCCTCTGTCCTCGAGACTAAGCATCACTTGAATAAACAACAATTCCTTAACAAATTGAGCAATCTAGCGCTCCACTATGACTGAACAAGAGTGGGCAACCAAACACCAAATCATCAATCCTCTTTTCTGAAAACCGTATCCAGTTTTTTAAAAATTTACCACAGAGAACTCAAGGTTTGGAATAAATGATAAAAGAATTTAATTAAATATTATTCATACCGTTTCATATTATTTTGATGTAATTTTCAGACATCTTACAATAAAACATAATAAACAGATTTTTATGGCCAGAAACTGTGGAACATTGTAATTTTCGTACATCATATAATAAACACATAATGATGTATATTGTCAAGGCCAAGAAAATGTTGACATTGTTTAATGTGGAAAACATAAAACATGCAAATTTGAAAAAACCTAAAGCATAAGTTTCTTATTTTCACATGTAATTTGAACAGATTTTAAATATATATGCTTCCTAATATATAGGATAATCTAAAGTTGAATCTGTTTCATTTTAAAAATGCCATAAAAAGCAGATGGTGTTGGCAACCATGGCAGAATGTTTATTTCACCCTTTCAAAAAACCCATACAAATTCACTTTGATTTTTGCATCTTTATGACGCTGCATAATTAATGATATCAAAGAATATCAAATCCATAATAGAAACTAAGCTAAATATCCACACGTTAGTGTTTTTACACCAAATTGGATATTACAATGTATCATGATATTCCAAACCGCAGGCAGCCTCTTGTAAAGATTTTATAAAACATGTTTTGTAACCACGCTACCTCTTCATGGATTTCTAACTCCAACAATAGAATTAGACACAGAAAACGCACGCCACCAATATAGGCAACATTGAAATCATCGGTCATTAATTTGTACAATCAAATATAATTTTGCAACTCGTGAAATTTCACTGTTAGGAACCATTAAGGCTAATGCCATGCATTATTCTACACACTCGTTATCCTGGCCTACACGAAACTACTAGAATAAATAACAGTATTCTTTGATATTAAACCCCATAAAAATAACTCAGAAATAGTCAATCGGAAAGATGTCCACATAATGAGAAGAAATACAGGGCCGACAACTGAGATTGTTACGAAATCAGGTACAGCTTACTGCAAGGCAAATTTATAATCACAGATGTTCAAGAACTAACCCAAGTATTGATTATCCAAGTTAAAGTCCTGATGCACTTGTTTTACAAAGAACATGAAAAGGAGAAAGGCAGAAGCATAGTTAATCTGAATAAGAAAGAATTATCAAATCATAATCCAAGGAATATGCTATTGCACAGCCATTTGCATTTCAACTACGAATCAATATCGTATCTATCTACTATTACTAACAATGATAATAGAGGGAAAAAATCACGCTAACTTCTCATTTTAAGAAATGGCAAAGTTGGACTCTCATCATCTACCTCCAAGTAAGAGACCTTCAAACCCGCTGGAAACAATTGATCAGCAGAGTTCAGGCTCAATATGAAGAGACACCAACTTGTGTATTATAACACTGATTAACCTGTCCTTCCTTGCAGAAAATTAGTCAATGATGGAGCAGGTTGATTCCTCATTTCTTCTTGTGCCCTTTTCATTTCCTCTGGATCTGATTTGGGCAGGAAATGTTCACGTCAATTTTTGAATTAGACCATTGAAAGAATTAGCAGGAAATGTTCACATCAATTTTTGAATTAGACCATTGAAAGAATTAACAGGAACTGTTCACATCAATTTCTGAATTAGACCATTAAAAGAATTAGCATACGTGTTACTTATATCAAGACTTACCGATGCTTTCCATCAACTTTGGCAAAAGAAACACAGCGACTACCATTAAGCCAATCATTAGACCCATAGGGCTCTTGAGAAGGCTTAGTAGTGAAAAAGGCTCCCTCTTCTGTAAATGCTTAGAATAGATTAGAAACCCATTGCAGTATAGAACAATTATCTCCAAGTCATGTTTAACAAAGCCATCCATGTTGCACAGACACACAAACATAGAATCAGTGCATAAACTTTGAAAATATTACCTCATAGTAGTATTCATCTCGCAGAGGTTCAAGCACCAATTCATTCAAAGGAACCCTATTTTCTGTTTGATAAGCTTGAATTTTTCCATGCAGTCTAGCATTGACATGAACCCGCACCTGAAAACTCCAAGACATATTCATCTAAGCATCTCCCAAAAAAATGTGAAAAGTATAAAATACTTTTAAAATTTGCATATAGACCAAATAACAAAAAAGTAAATCCTTGATAGATACATGAATAATTGCAGGTTTACACAACCAAAGCCCATGGATCATAACTAGATTTTAATTTGAATATGAGGGTCATAAGTTATTATCCTCCCCACCTAGGTTCAAATCCCTGCTAGTGACATGATGAGCTTTGACGCATTGATGATTATTGTTGTAAAGGCTTCAAGCTTGGAAAAAGCACTCTTCAGTGAGTATAACTGTGGACTGGCCTTCAGACTGAGAGAAAGACGGATTTCTTTCCTGGGGAAAAAAGTTATTACCGAGGTCAACAAGGTACTGGTTTGATGGAAAAACGGAGATGTTTCACGCCCCCAACCAGGGTTCAAATTCCCCAAAGACAAAGTCACCCCTTGTGGGCCATCTCACCTGTCAAAATAAAGTCACCTCTTACTTTCTCGCTGATATCATCATAGCCTTGATGTGATTGTTGCTTAATTGGGATAAGAAAAAAAGATGTTTCCTAAAACAGGGAATGAGCTTGCTGCAAATAGAACCGAAACATGAAATGGAATTGTAATATCTGCCTGTGACATTCCAGAGTCTGACTTTATTAAAATGGGCAATACTTTCACGGTCCTTGAGCAAGGACTTGACACCAAGTACACTTAAAGATCAGGTTAATGCCATAGAATGTAAGGGATGCTTCCAAGGAAGGCAAGACTAACCCTTACAGTCATTCTATTAGGCCAGATATTCCCCTATGGTCCTCATCTTATAGAAAGGTGACGACCAAATTTTCAGGCGTTGTTGGATTAGCATGGTGTCTTCCAGGACAGGTTCTGGATTTTGCTTAGTTGATACTCCTAATGATTCTATGGGCCGGAGGTGACTGTGAGAATGTGTTAAACACACATGGGAGCAAGAATAATCTGAATGATAAATCATGAGAGTACAATTTTTATTAACAAATGATTTAAATTTATAGTACAATATGTGACCGTTGGGTTTCACATCCCAAGGTCTCTTGGACTCCTTTTGTCCATTCAGCTTCCACACTAAACCATTGAAGATTAGGTGTCCAACATTCCCCCCTTAATCCGAAGGGTTATGTATGAGTCAAAGAAGAGAACTGTAATACAAAATGTGCAAAAAAATGCATGGCAGCACTAGGCTGAATGTGCTCTATGAAATGTGAAATGTTGGTATAAAGGGCAGTGGTTTAAGGATGACCACCAACACTGGAATGCTTAGTGCAGTTCCCGGAATTCTTCCAAAATTGGCAAGAAGCTGAAGTCTTCTTCTAGAGGAAGTGCTCCTATTGTTTTGAAGAAGGAAACCTTCAACTAATAAAGGGCGGTCTCACCCGGCCTAAAAGGGAGAACTTCAACCTGAAAAGGGAAGTCTCAACATGTGATGGTTTAAGGATGACCAACAACTCTAGAATGCTTAATGCAATTCCTGGAACTCTTCCAAAACTGGCAAGAATCTGGTGTCTTTTGCTAGAGGAAGTGTTCTCAATTTTGTTCCTGGAATTCTTCCAAAGCTGGCAAGAAGCTGAAGTCTTCTGCTAGAGGAAGTGTCCAAGATTGCCAACTGAAGGCATGTTCACGGGCATCTTTGTCTCTGGCTACAACTCTGAAACTGTTGTGACAGGTTGTGGCTCAGGGTCGCTTGATGTGACTCTGAAGCTTGTAGATGACCATCATTTCCCCCCTGTCACATACAAGGTGAGATGATGGAGAAAACTCAACTGCAAGACTGTTCAATACTCTCGAAGAAGTTCTGACATGTGATTGGAATATCTTCTTCGCTGTTGATGCCCATTGCCAAGAAGCGATCCATCCAAGATGAATCTTTGTTCTTGCAGGACGTTTGTTTCTGAAGCATCTGTGTGAAGAATGGGTGGTTTTATGACAGTGCTTACATGGATGAAGATCAAAACAGTGATCTTTCAATGGCCAACTCGGTCACAGTGTTGGCATTTCACGATTTGTTGTTGTTGTTGTTGTTGCTGTGGAAGAAGGCAGAATCTGGAACAGCTGGAGGTGAACTGTCATGAGGAGCAGGTGAACTGTCATGAATGAATCCAGCACTCTGAAACTGAATGGGCTTGGCATAGTTTGGAATATGAAAGGACAAGTCCTTGTCATATCCAAGACCAGTTCTATGCTTGTTGTGGACAAGCTGTTCCCAAGGTCTGATGATGGGCTTGGGAAGTGCACACTGAGTTTCTGCATTTGCATGTACAACTGCTGCTTTATTGGGTATTAAATCTAAACCAACTGTAACATTATTGTCTTGTTGTTTATGGGAGTCTGTCTCAAGCTCCAAAAACTCAATATTCTCATGTGCATTTTGGAGACAAATTTTAATATTGGAAAGAGAGGTTTTGTTGATCTTAACCATCTCATCAACAGTCGAAAGTATTAAATTATTCAGTAGTTTCAATACATCATCTATTCTATCCATTTCAAACCAATATAATGAGAGAAGTGATGTTATCTTCAGCTACAAATTGGTCTATAAAATGATCAGTAATTGCAACTATTAGATGAGTAGCAGGATGCCAATATCACCAAGTCACTGTAGCAGACAACACAGTACCAATTTCAATGTAGCAAATGACTCGCTGCTTTAATGTACTTCTCAAATTATTCAAACTACTCACACTGTGAAAAAGAGAGTCAATCTTTGCAAATGAAATTTGTCGACAGTCTTAGTAGAGCCTGGTTTGTGTCATCAAGCTAGATCGAACCCTGCAAACTGATTTCTCATAGCTAAACTAAAGCTTCAAAAGAATCAAGTATCTTCACCCACTGTTAGAATCGGGAAAATTCTGAAATGATCAACAATGTATCTTTAACGCAGTGATTTGTCAAGCCCCTTTTTGGAAGGTCAAAACTCAATAATTCTTCAAATTTAATATTTGTTTGCAAAGTAATGGCATCATGGATATAATGAGTATTTCAACCTCCAATTTGACTCCTTAAAAAATTTGGCATAGGCAATATATTTGGAACACATACTCGCCCTTGACACCTTGAGATTTCAGAGCACAATTAAGTCTGAAAACACAACTCAATCCTCAGGTAATGTAACAAATAATGCATCCCTTATTGTCTGATCATACACCCTGCGATATGTAATTCAAACTTCAGATCTGGAAAATTAGATGAAGAATTGTTTTAGCCATAACATACTTGTTCCTTCAGAAATTACAAAATATAGCAGAACTTTAACATTTGACGAGAGAAACCTGGTGTAATTTCTTCACAAAGATCTCAACCTTTGACAATCAGATGGAGCCAAGAATAAACAATTTTTTGTTTGCTATGTTCAGCCCTTTCTCGTTGGTGTAAACACTATACACCAAGTGAATTACACTCCTAAATTATCTCTCAACATAAAAATCTCTGGTGTTTTACGACCCTCTCAAAGCATAAAATAATTTTAAAGTGCACAACAATGCAACGTAACCAATGATTCAACTCATAGAGACTGATTCCTTATGAATAATATGCACAAAGAACAATATAAATCACTGCTTCAAGGCTTACAGGCAGCTCACAGGTGTGCCTATTGGACAATGCTTCCGGTGTACTGCTTCATGAGTGCACATAACTTTAAATCACACGAATCTTGACATTAGAACAAAGTGCAAAACTCAAGATGAATCTAGCAAATCTTTTTGAAATAGTCTTTACATGATCAAAACACTAATTCCTCAGGCCTGTCAAGTATTAACAAGAAAATATTGTTCTGCTTAGTAAGCTGCATATTTCAAGCCGATTTACTAAAAATCAAAATACTTGTAACTGAACCACTACTAAACCACAGCTCGGTATAAATGAAAAAGTCCTTTCCACTTGCACATTATCATCTACATTAGCTTCTTTGATTCTTCAACTCCTGGTAGCTTCAACCACAAAATACAGTTATGTATTGATGCATCAATGGGAGCACATTTCAAGTCCATAGTGTACACTGCCATTTATCTACGTACATGGGAATGCTGCATGTCATATGCTCCCCACGGAGCAGCTCCAGCCCCATAGGAGACTCCAAAAAATGTTTCTTGGAATATGTTCATTCAAATGTTGAATTCTCCTCAGTTCTCCAGGATATTAGACCCGACACATTTCTTTTCGATTGTCCCTCTCAGCAAAATGAGTGTTTTGGAAGTTCGGCGCCCTTAGGAGACTACCAAACTGTGCTATGTCGAGGAAATAGGAAAAGGGGATCACTGTAATTCCACCAACATGCAATATATAGGCAAAAGAATTAACACAAATCCGTGAGGTCCAACTACAAGAGAAGGAATGGTTTCTCTGTCGAGTGGTTTCAAGGCCAATCCATAATCACAATGTTTCATTTCCAACACCAATACAACTCTAACCCATCACATAAAATCCAACAAATCTTGCAACCACGGCACCAGCCAGTTTCTAAAATCTCGGGCACCCAACATTCTTCAGGCCAGTAAAAACTATACCCAAATCATAAATGTCCGTCGGTGATCTGTAAGAATACTGCAACAAATAAGCACATTCTCTATACCCAAATCATGAATGTGCGTCGGTGATCTACAAGGCTACTACTGACATACAGAACACACTCTAACAAACAGTGAATCTCGTTACATCTTATGGGTAGATCTAACGTGGCAACGCAGTAGTGCAAAATCTACAATCACAAATTTCTCTGTTGTGTTGCGAGTAGCAGCTTCCGAGTGTACATGGGCAAAATAACCCAAGTACCCTTGTAGTAAGCTGAACCAGCTGAACCACTTCAGTCCAGTGCTAGTACTATAGAACCTACGCCACGGTAGCTGAAAAGTTCGAATCCCACGGAGCTCTTTGCAGGCTCAAAGACAGAATAATTTTGACAAGAGCGTACTAAATGCAATCAAATTTTTTTTTTTTCAACAGGCATACCTAATTCTTATATTACCTGTCAGGCCTGTAGACTTCCTCGTTATTATCATGCCACCAGACCAACATCTACGGGAAGTAGGAAATGGGTGGCTACCATTAATTACCTCTAATTAAGCAGCTAATAAATCACCTCATTGACAGTCTATTCCTCCTTTTCCACCCTTGAATCAATAGACAGCCTTCAATCACACAGCTTTGAAGGGTATACAGCGTTCAACGTTTCAATGTTAGGCCAGCGTTCAATGTCAGGGAGCGCTCAAACATTTCAATGTCAGGCTAGCGTTCAATGTCAGGCCAGCGCTCAAACGTTTCAAACTAGGTCAGGATGACAGCGCAACAGAAGAGCAGGGCGCAGGTTTTATAAATGGTATATGGCAAACAGACAAACATTCATGGACAAACACTTTCTAGCTGACAGAGAGCCCGGTAAAAGGAATATAGTAGACAGAGGTCAGGTAACGTAGAACTGACATATATATAGAGACCACAAAACAAGTGGCTCAAATTGGAGCAAGACCAGCAATCGCCCGCTCTGATACCATGTTAAACACACATGGGAGCAAGAATAATCTGAATGATAAATCATGAGAGTACAATTTTTATTAACAAATGATTTACATTTATAGTACAATATGTGACTGTTGGGTTTCACATCCCAAGGTCTCTTGGACTCCTTTTGTCCATTCGGCTTCCACACTAAACCATTGAGGATTAGGTGTCCAACAGAATGGATGGCAGTCTCTTCCTACAACTGAATGGAACATCAAAACTGACTTCAACATCCAGGAAAGGCATAGAGATGAAGTTGGACAAAGATCAGTTACTGTAGGCTCTAAGGAAAAACAGAGTTTGGATCAACGCAGATATATTATTGGGATATTAGATATTAACTGGAAGCAAAAGCACCTAACCACAGTTGGGTGGTAAACTAGGTACAACAACTAAAAAGAGGACGAAATAATTTAGGCCTACCTTCACTGGTTCGCTTCTGTGCAAATTTACAAATGGTCACTTCCACAAGCAAATTCAAAAAATCAGTTTTAGTTGAGAGTTCAATCTTAGGATCTGATCATTTTCCAATAATGATTCTTGTTGGGCCAATGGGCATTCTTTTGAAATTCCATATAAAATGTTTCACTGTTCAAGTCAAGGAGTGTATTGGGGCTGTAACAAAGATTTGGAATTCCTTGTCCGAAGTGAAATAAGCCAAACTCTATGATGGGAGGCAGTGGTGGAAAGCACAACAGTTTCTTGGCCAGATGTGAGAGGATGGTACCCGAGGGACAGAGCGAAAGAGTGTACACTTCGACATCAGCTTAACCAAGCCAGGAAGGAACTGGAAAGTGACCTCTTCTGCTCGAAAAACAAGCACAAATTTGGATCTCTAGACTCTAGAGAAGTGCCTTAGCATTTATGAAGACCATACAGGCATGGAAATGAGGATCAGGGGTAAAATTGATTGGGCCAAAGATGGTGAGAATCCAACAAATTCTGCTTCCAATAGCTAAAGCCAAAGCAAGCCTCCTAGAAAGCCTAGTTATCAAAGACAAACATCATGTCCAGGACTCTAGACAGAATATGAAGAGTGGCTCAAAGAAATCTTTCAAGAACATTTCCAGCAAATCTCTACATACATATGTGGTGATAGCTACAAAAAGAGGCCAAAGAGGATGTTAGAAACGATTCCTTTCCAGGTGCAACGGTATGAAAAGGCTTATATGTCAAGGCCTTTGGAAGTGGCTACTTAATGTCAAAGGGTAAGTCGCCCAGTAATAATTTCACAATAACTTCACATTCACATGTGGGTTTCCAACAATTTAAATAAAATTATAAACACGATAAGATGGACTCCGCAAGAGAACAAAATGAGACATGCTGGGTGGATGGAGACCAAATGCTTTGCTCAATGTGTCATATAAGGTCTTATAGATAAAATTCTAACTGAGATTTAAATCTACTGTTGAAGAAAGAATTCTGTAATATCAACAAACAAGTTCTGTTGAGTACCAATTTAGTTTGGAAAATCCCAAAATAATGCATGGAAAAAAATTGAATGGGTAAGGGAAAGCAAGTAGAAAACTCTCTTCCCCTGTATTTATTTTGACAAAGTCTGTGATAGGATTGAGTGGGACTCTATATTAGACATGTTGACTTGGTTGGGATTTAAAAGTTCTTTACTGATGTTGCCACGTTAGTCACAAATGCTTCCACCAGAACATGTGTGAATGTGCATATGTCCAAGATAATCCTACATGAAAAATCTATATGCCAAGGTGCCTTCTTTCCCTGCACCTATATGTTATTGAAATCGATGCTCTCGGATACCTTGTTGAGGCAGCATGTATTCAAGGACAAATTAGTGGCATGTTCCTACCTACTCAATGCACAATTTGTAGATGATTATACTCTTACTCCAACATTTACATAAGGATGTGGAGGGAATATTGCAGTGCCTTTAACCTTGTGCTTGAGCAGCAAGTGCAGCTGTACTTGTCATTGAATAAAGAGAGAACTTTTAATGCATTCATTATTGGTTGGATGGTGCTCTAGGTAGAAAACTACTCTACCAGGGCAGGCCATCTATTACTACGTAGTGTTACCAAAATTGGGATTAAATCCCAATAAAACGCCAAATCGTGAGATTTTCAACCAAACAATTTTATCGGCTGAGTTTTTAGTGAGTTTTTGTGATTTCAAATTTAAATAAATCTGGATTAAATCACAAAAATCACGATAAAATCGCGAGTCGATTGAAAAACTCATGAGGATTCGTCTAGGTCAGTGTTAAGTCAAAAAAATTAGTGCCCTTTTATAATTTGGCAATGTTAGCTCCCCGAGTCACTTGTTCGACCTGCAAAGAGAAGAGACCAGAATCTAAGCACCAAAGGGGAGTAGATTTGCTGTATTTTTCTCCAATGCACAAAAATTTATCTCCAATAGCGGCGGATTTGCAAGTAGGTGTCAAAATTTCTGATGTTTTTTTAGTTTGAATGGGGGATCAAGGTTTCAAATGAGTATTGGGTTGAATTTATTTGTGTCCCACCCAATGTTGCACGAAACGCCCCCTGCCCCTCCTCCCCCTCCCAAGGATCCAAACTGGGAACTGCGTCATGTACGGATCCATGGGGGATTTGTCGTTGGATCCATGGTTCGGATATTTGGAACCGCAGATCAACCCAACAAAGATGGTTCCTGGAAATTTGGAACTGTCTCCCCCCAATCCATGGTTCTAGAATTCTGAACCGTGGATCCGACGACGGATCGGGCACAGATCAAAAGGGAGACTAGCGATTCCACAGGGTTCTAAAATAAAATCTTCGATTTAAGTTGGGTTGGGGCTTCTCTAACACTCCCAAGGTGCTCCCTTGATGCTCCCTTGATGCTCCTTAGATGCTTCCTAAATGCTCTTCTTTATCTTTTATTTTCATTATTTTACTTAAATTTTTAACATTACCATGAAATGACTCTAGATGTATGAGAGTGGTTCCAGCCTTATTGGACTTCATATCCTATTCGAAATTCAGCAAACTTAATAGTTTTTATAAATTCAACATCAGTGGGATTGTGGCATTTCATTAGATTATATCATGTATCAGGATATGTGATTAACACCCTATACATGATATAACAAGGGTACATATAGGGCTATGTATATTAATCACATACATATAGGGTACATATAGGGCTATGCCCTTGGATACCTTGTTAGATTAACACCAACCTATGTTTGATGCGGTTGCTATTGTTAGCCAGGGGTACAAAACCCATTCATATGAGGAGTTGAGAGGGCCTATTCTTCAGAATGAAAAGGTTGATTGCACTGCTAGATTGGAGGAGTTTAGGGTATCATGGAAACGCACTAGATACATTGTGATGACGGATGGTTGGACTGATCAAAATGGTAGGGCCCTTCTTAACTTCTTGGTTACTTGTCCTAAGGGGACAATGCTTATGAAGTATGTTGATGCATTTGCACATATTAAAGATGCAAATTTTTTATGTAAGTTGTTGGACACCTTCATTTAGGAGATAGATCCACAAAATGTTGTCTAATTCATAACGAACAACACTGCAAATTATGTTGTTGCTGGTAGGTTGCTTATCGAGAGCAACGTTGCGAAATCGTTATCGGGAGGAAATCGGTGAGGGGGAAAAATCGTAAAAAATCGTAAAAATCGGCAAAAATAAAATAAAGTTCAAGAGTTTGTCCCAAAGAGTCGCAATTTTTTCATAATGAAAAAAATCACTAAATTAATTGCACGATATTATCGGGAAAATGAAAAAATCACGATTTTCGCAACACTGATTGAGAGGTATCCTAACTTGTTTTGGACACCTTGTGATGCACATTGTAATAACTTGATGCTAGAGGATATAGGGAAGGTTCCTTTTGTGAGGGATATTGTTGAATCATCCAAGAGCATAACAAAATTTTTATATAAGCATGCATTTGTAATTTTCTTGATGAGAATATTCACCAACAACAAAGAGTTGATGCATCCTGTCATTACACAGTTTGCCACCACTTTCATATCTCTTCAATCTCTATTGAATTCTATGTGGGATGTGAAGACCGTGTTCTTTTACTGAAGTGGTGTGCTTTATCTTTTAGCTGCAAATCAGAGGGAGAGGCCATATGCAAACCAATTACATACCAAGAGAGCTTTTGGGTAGGAGTGGCAGAGGTGTGTGCCATTTCCAAACCTTTGGTAAGGGTTTTTCGGTTAGTTGATAAAGATAAGCCCACAATGGGTTGCTTGAATGAGGCTATTGATAGAGCCAAATAAGCCATTTATACCTATTATGAGAATAAGAGGGATGAGGGGTTTGAGAAACAACATTTTTTTAAGGAGAGTGATTAATGAGCGATGAACAATACCCTCCATTGCCCCATTCATGTTGCAGGGATCTACCTCAACCCCACATTTTCCTACTCCTGCAGTTTCAGATTTGATGCCAAGGTGATGGATGGATTCTTCACTTGTGTTGAGAGGATAGTGTCATATGAGGCAAGACATGAAGAGATTTCTAATGAAATGGATATATATAGGATGGCAGGTGGCACATTTGGCTTTAGCATGGTTGTTAAGGATAGGAAGACCAAAATGTCAAGTAAGCTTCAATTTGTTTCAATTTTCAAATTTCATTCTCTTCAATATTTACTTCAAGTTCGAAATTTCAATGTTTTTTTATTTTCTGATGTTTCTGTTATTTGTTTTAACTTGTAGTTGCTTGGTGGACAAGCTATGGTGGCAAAGTACCCCATCTCCAAAAGCTTTCCATTCTCGTGCTCAGCCAAACATATAGTTTCTCCAAAACTGAGCACAACTAGAGTGCATTTGACAAAATATACACCAAGAAGTGCAACAGGTTAAAAAAATCAAATTAAATTTTTGAATTCTTTATAGATTATAATTTTTTATTTTTTATATTTAAATTTTCTAATTACTAATTTATAGTTTATGATCTTGATACAAGTTGGAGCCCCAGGACCTTAATGAAATGGTCTATGTCTACTACAATCTTCAATTGTGGGTGAGACAACTTCAAAATTGACGTGAAAGCCATCTCATTGGATTGTAAGGAGTGTTGTGGACAAAAAATCCACGTCTGGATATTGCTTCATCTTGGGATCAACTATGATCTCGTGGTAAAACAGGAAGCAGCAATCAATGACACTTAGTTCAACAGAGGAAGAGTAGATATTGGGCAGGGAGTGTTGTGGACAAAAAATCCACGTTTAGATGTTGCTTTAGTGTGGGATCAATTATGATCCCGTGGTACAGCAAGAAGGAGCAATTAGTGGCACTTAGTTCAGCAGAGGCAAAGTACATGGCAACGAGTATGGCAAATTGTGAGGTAGTATGGCTTCCCAAGATGTTTGCAAGACTATTTGATCTATAGATGGGGCCAATAGTGATTCAATGTGATAACCAGAGTTGCATCAAGCTCTCTAAGAATCTCGTGTTTCATGATCAGTCCAAGCACATCGAGATCATATATCACTTCATCGGAGATAGGGTCTGGAGAGGTGCTATAAGACTACAACACATTTCTACAAAGGCACAGGTGGCAAATATTCTCACTAAGCCTCTAGTGAAAGAGAAGTTTGTGAAGTATCGAGATAAGTTGGAGGTAGTGGAGAATCCCTTCCTTGCTAAGAGGGAGTATTGAAGCTTGTGGTAGCTTCGGAAGGTCTTCTACATAGGCTTGGTGTCTTAGCATGTAGAAGATGATTTATTACCTCTTTAGGTGCTTGCTTGGTGGAATAAGTGATTTATGTCATCTTTACTAAGTCTAACTTAGGAAAAGTACAATAATTAAAGTCATTATTAAGTCATTTTCTAAGGATAAATAATTCAATTATTTAAATGACTTAGAAATAATCTCAACCACTGATCTCCAAGATCTTCTAGAAGAGAGATTAGGGTTAGGGTTTTGGGCTTCATGAAGATTAATAAAGAAGCCTAGCAAAGAGGAGAAGACACACAAGAACTCAAGAGAGAGATGTTGGAAATACTAAGAGGGGGGTTGAATCAATACCTCTTTGTTATATTATGCCGGTTAAATTTTAAAAGAACACAAGATGTAGAATATAAAAAAAAATATTAATAAAAATAGTAAGGATTCCAATCCTCTACAACAATTTAGGCTCCAACCAGTACAACAAAATTCTAACTTCTTCAAGGCTTCAACCTTGAATGAGGACTCCAATCTTCAAATATCAATCCAAGATCCAACTTGATCTCAACGAGGCTCCAACCTCTTATGAGGACTCCAATCCTCAAAAATCAATCCACAGTTCAACCTGGTCTCAACGAGGCTCCAATCTCATATGAGGACTCTCAAAAATCAATCCAAACTCCAACCTGGTTTCTCACAAGGCTCCAACCTTCAACTGCTTCCAAGCCTTCAAACACAACTTCAAAATATCATTCAATTAACTTCAAAATTGTTATCTTCAGCTACTCCAAAGACGCTTCATATGTTGCAATAGAAAGCTTTAAGACTACTCAAATATGTCCACAAGAGAGAGGCTTCAAAGAATTATTATGGCCATCCATACAAGTACTTCAAGATGTGACACATAATCTGATCCAAGTCTGGTCTAAAGTTTGTTCCAAATCAAAAGAATCGCAGTCCAAGTATACAGTCTAAGCTTTTGTCCACTTTCTGAGCCACAGTTATAGAGTATAGTTTGAGCCTTTGTCCATTGTCCCAGCCACAGTCATAAGAGTATAGTCCGAGTCCAAACTACTGTTGTCCAAAGTATAATCCAAAACCAAGCAACAACAATCCGAAGTATGATGTAAAATCAAGCTACAGTAATATGAAGTTTAGTCCAACCTCCAAGATACGACCTTGCTCACTATGTAATATATGTTACTCTTCCATTGTTCTATGCTAATATAATCACTTTAGCCCAATTCTTAACTTCAAATCAGTCTTCCAGTAATAGATAACAACTGTAGATAGAACAATAAATGCAATGTATAGTGGAAGACAATCAAGAGCAATAACAAGAGACACTAGGATTGGTCAAAGACCGGAGAAAAATCCCCAAGGGGGAAAACCCTTTCAAATTGTTCATCTTATTAGATTCTCATGAAATGTTCAACAGAGAGAGTACAATGTTCCAATTCATCAATCAAGAGTCAAAATCAATCCTTTGACTATCCACCAAAATCAACCAAACAATATCCAAGAGATTAGCCCAATAGACAAATTTGATCAAAGTCAAAGTCTCCAAAACTTATCAAAGTCTGCGGTCAACAGTCAACAATATTTTAGGTCACAGCCGCAAGTACCTAGTGACAGACGGTGTGGTTATATCCCACAAGCCACAGGGAGCACCCTATCAACCTAGTGGTTGTAGCCAAATTTTCTTTGATCCCACCCTGCGGCTCTAGCTTAATTTCTTCTCATAGGTGTGAGCTTCGATCCTGCAATTTCAAACCTATATGAACCAATCCAAAGAAGAGAGAGATCGAACCTCCAAGAGAAGAAGAATGAGCATGCGAGTGATGTATCCAAATGAGGTGTTAATGAGCTATATTTATAGGAGTTGGAGGAGACCCAATTTGTCTTTAAAGCCAACTTGAACTTTGAGCACTTTTGGGTTTTCACATTAAAAATAAATTTTTCCTTGACCAAATTAAATCCTTCCAAGGGCTAGGAGGGGTTTTTCTTGATAAGGAAGGTTGTCCAAAGGAGTGAATTTGTCCCTGAGCTACCAAATTTCCACTCCCTCTCAAGGAGGGAGAAATCACCGATTGTAACATATGTCCATCTCAAATATCTTGTCATTGCCAAGTCAAATGTCATCACTGCTCATCTTTGTTGAACACTCTTGAATCTAAAAGGAGAAGAATCTGACATCATAGGAGAGCTAAAGCTACCACCCTCTATCAATAGGCGAGATCTACTTACCGCAAGGGCAAGGATCACACTTTGTCCTATTGACTTGGGACAATAGGAGAGATCTAATCCAGGATCACACTCTATCCTATCGTCTAGTGACAACAGGCGAGATCAACTTGAGGATCACACTTTGTCCTATTGTCTGATGATCCTCCATCGAGACCCTTAAGAGTCAAGTAGTAGAACACTTGCATCCAAGACTTGAGCGAGATCGACTTACCACATGGGTAAGGATACACATCCTATCTCAAGTCACCTCAACCGGGTAGGACACCAACTAGGGTATACTCTGTCAAAGCGACAATAGGTGAAATTGACTTACCACAAGATAAGCATACACACCCTATTGTCCAGAGGTTCCTCAACCCCAAGAGCCCTTACTGCTACATTCCCACCCTGGGAGCTCAGTAGGCGGGAAGAGCATGATTAGTGTTCTCGATCAACAAGGACCCCTACGCAGGAAGGTCACATCCATCAATCCAAGTTGCTCTATGAACACCAAGAACTTGCCTTTCGGCAAAGCCTCACTAGTCGAAATATGGAGCCTCATTGGTCCTCTCCACACCATGTCTCGTATATAATGATACTTGATCACAATATGCTTGGACTTATCATGAAATACAGGATTCTCTACCAATAGGATCCCACTCTTGTTGTCGCAGTATATCACAGTGTATCAAAGACCTGCTCAAACAACTCTCCAAAGACCTTCCTCAACCAAACTACCTCACAGCTAGCCATGCTAGCAGCAATATATTCAGCCTCGGCTATGCTCAAAGCTATGGAATTTCATTTCCTGTTCATCCAAGATATCATGGCAAAACCCAAATTAAAGCAACATCCAGATGTGCTCTTCCTGTCAATAGCATTTTTGGCCCAACCAGCATCAGTGTAACCATGAAGTTGTATGTCTCCGCTAATGTATCTCAAGTCGAGGTTAATCATCCCATGCAAATATCTCAGTACGTGCTTGGCAACAATCCAGTGTGCATGAAGGGGCTCAATCATAAATTGACTCAAAGTGTTCACTACAAAGCATATGTCCAAACGAGTGTTCACAAGGAACATCAATACCCAATCAACTGTCAGTAGTCAAAAGGGTTTACCAAGTCATGCCCAGCAATGTCTCTGCACAACTTCTTGAAGTTCAACTCCATCAATGTGGCAAGGGACTTGCATTCTACCATTCCAAATCTTTCCAACATCTTCACAACATATTTTCCTTGAGAAAGGAAAATCTCTCCGGGTCTTTACCACACCTCTAGTCCCAAGAAGTAATGGATTAACCAAGATCTTCATCTCGAACTCAGAGGCCCACTACCTGTCAAGAATATATCATCAACATATAAAACCAAAATTAAAGGCATAACTTGGACCACTTTGAAGTAGAGGTTCAAGAAAACACTACTTCTCGTGAATCCATGCTTCACCAGGTAACTGTCAATGCGAGCATACCAGGCTCTGGGGGCTTGCTTCAAACCATATAATGTTTTCTTCAACCTACAAACATGAGCCTTCCTTCCCTTCACCTCATATCCCTGAGGTTGCTCAACATATACTTCTTCATGTAGTATGCCATGAAGAAATGTTGTCGTTACATCCATCTGGTGAAGGGTCCATCTTGACTAACAGCAAGGGCAACAATCAATCTAATGGTAGTGTAACGGGCAATGGGAGCAAATATATCATCTCATCATAGTCTTCTCCCTCTTTCTGGGAGAAACCTCGAGCCACGAACCTTGCTTTGTACTTCTTAATGCTTCCATCAACTCCTTGCTTGATCTTATATAGCCATTTTGAAGTTACGATAGACTTTCCTTTAGGTCTCAAAACAACATCCCATACATCATTCTTCATAATTGATTCATACTCTTCAGCCATGTCATCCTTCCAAACCTATTCTTTCACAGCTTCTTCAAAGGTGGGAGGCTCAGCCTGGATGATAGTGCTCATAGCTACAACATATACCTGGTACTGATATGGCTTCTTGCTTTCTCTAAAGGTCCCTTTTGGCAGAAACATGTCTCTCAGCATCTTGTAATGTGTCATGAAGCCACAACGGTCTCTTCCTGGCAGAGGGGGATGACTTGGAGGAGCATCCAAGGGGTCCATAGGCTCCATGGGATCATCAACAATATCCTTCTCAAATTTCAGCACAAAAGGACCTTCTAGTAGGCCCATGTCATCATTTCTCTTCTCAACCTGAGGAGGTGGAGGAAGGTCCCTTACTTTTCCAAAGCCAACATCTTTATTGAAAGTTACATCCCTGCTAAACTTGATTTTCCTTTGACCAGATATATATATATATATATATGAAATGCTTTAGAATATTCACAATATCCAACAAACGTACATTTATTTTCGATGGCTTCCAGCTTGTTCCTCTTATCTTTCGGCACATGAAAGTATACGGGACAACCAAATATCCTGATATGTCTGATATCAAGCTTCACACCTATGAATACTTCTTCAAGAGTCTTGTTGTCCAAAGCTTGATGAGGAACCCTATTTTAAACATAGACCATTATATTTGTAGCTCACTTAAACATCTTTTGATCATGCAGCATAGCTCAAGCAGTTTCCATGATGGACATGTTCTTTCTTTCAGCCAAACCATTATGCTCGGGGTTGTAAGGTACAATAGTTTCCTTATTGATTCCAGCCTGCTGCAAAAGTCAACAAACTCATTTGACGTATACTCTCCACCATTGTCAAGCCCGAAGACTTTGATCTTCTTCCCTGTTTGATTTTCTATCAATGCCTTGAAGTCCTTGAACATATCGAAAACCTCATCCTTATGCTTCAAGTAGTATATCCATGTCTTCCTGGAGAAATCATCAATAAATATTATGTAGTAGAGATGTCCACCAATAAAGTGCACTGGCATGGGTCCATGTAGATCAAAATGAATAAGTTGAAGAATATCACTGGACTTGTTCTTGCTTGAGGGGAATGGTCCCCTTGTCTTCTTTCCACTGACACATCCCGGACATACTCCATCATCACTAGCTTGAACATCAAGCATCCCAAAAACCAGCTTCTTCAATTTCAGTAAGGCTTCACAATGTAGTTGTGCCAATATTCAGTGCCATAGCTCACTTTGATGATTGATGTCATGGACTATCGCTAACAGAGGTCTTCCATTGACTCTAGAGAGTCCTTCAACTCTAGGTCCCAAAGTAAAAGCATCCCTCATGCGAGATTCCATATGCCAGGTGAGGACTTTTCCTCTTATGAAGACTACTCTCATGCCTTTGTCTTCCAAAGCAGATATAGATACCAAGTTCTCCTTTAGGCCTGGAACATACATCACATCATGAAGAAGAATGAATTCACCAGAGTCCAAATAAAATTTGATGGAACCAAAACCCTTCACCGGATGAGTAGTATTGTCTCCAAGGATGATTTTCAAATTTCATTCCCTCTCAACCAAGGTTGAGAGGACTTCCGAATATCCGGAGAAATGTCTAGAAGCCCCACTATCTACCAACTAGCTATCACACGAATCTAGAGGGGAAGAACTAGAAAGAGCGGAAATAAGAATATATTTAGATTGACTAGCAGTTATATTATTTTCATACCTGGAGTTCCTTGACCTCTTTTGAGGACGATGGCCTTCTTCTTGATCATCTAGAGTATCTCTTCGTCTTCTATCATCCCTTCTTCTTCTATCATCTCTTCTTCTTCGATCATCTCCTCTTCTTCGATCATTGAACATGTTGTTGTTGAAGCCTCGATTGTTGTTGTAGTTGGATCTTGAATCATTTCTCTTTTCTGGGCATTCTCGAGCATAATGACCATGCTTGTGGAAGTTAAAGCATTCAATTCTCTACTTCCTCTTCTTTTAGAGTCCTTTGATTCAGGGGGAGGCCTTCTTGAACCAGATGGTCTTCCTCTTCCATTTCTCTTCTTTCCTTGTGCAACAGATGCAGAGGGCTCTCCTTCTTCATGCTTTTGAATCCTCCCTCTGGCAATCATCCTGGTCTCATCTTGAGTGCATTCACCAACAAGCTCATTAAATGTCGGAAGTACATCATTGTTGCTTAGAGTAGTAATGAAGGTTTCCCAAATAGGAGGAAGACCTTGAAGAGTCACCAGCACTAGCTCTCTATCGGATATTTATTCACCAGCAAATTGCAATTGATCCCTTAGGCGGGATATTCTCATGATATAGGATTGCACAGATTCCCCTTTTTCATCTTCATCTCTTTGAGTTGATTTTTCAAAGAGAGGATGTGATTCAAGCTATTGACCTCATACATCCCAACCAGTTTGTCATAGATATCCTTAGACTTCTTCAAGCTACCAACATAAACAAGTAAATGATCTTGCAAACCATCAATGAGAATTTTCTTATCTTTGAGCTCACCTTTCTTGTACTTGGATTTGGCAACACCAGTAGCATTTTCCAGGGATGGGAACCTTTCTTTCCACATATTCCAAAGCATCATTTTCATCCAATATCACTTCCTACCTGATCTTCCAAGCAGCAAAGTTTGATGAGTCACCCTTCTAAGAATCCTTGAAGTAAGAGGTAGATATCTTGACCAAATCAAATAAGCTCCTTCATCTACTTTCAAGAATGATTGCTCTTGTCTCTTATCTCCTTGGGCTTGTCTTCACCTTAGCTCTGATACCATGTTAATTTTCCACTATTCTATGTTGATACAATCACTTCAACCCAATTCTTAACTTCAATTCGCAATCAAATCAATCTTCCAGTAATAAATAGCAATAGATAGAACAGTAAATGCGATGTACAATAGAAGACAATCAAGAGAAATAACAAGAGAAACTAGGATTGGTCAAAGACCAAGGAAAAACACCACAAGGGGTAAAACCCTTTCAAATTATTCTTCTTATTAGATTGTCATAAAATGTTCAGTAGAGAGAGTACAATGTTCCAATTCATCAATCAAGAGTGAAAGTCAATCCTTTGACTATCGAACAAAACCAACCAAACAATATCCAAGAGATGAGCCCAATAGACAAATTTGATCAAAGTCAAAGTCTCCAAAACTTATCAAAGTCTACGGTCAATATTTTAGGTCACAGACGTAGGGACCTAGTGATAGATAGTGCGGCTATAGCCCTCCAGCAGTAGGGAGCACCCTACCAACCTAACGGTTGTAACCGAATTTTCTTCGATCCAACCCCGTGGCTATAGCTTAATTTATTCTCCTCCCACATGTGAGCTCAAACCCTGCAATTTCAGACTTGTATGAACCAATCCAAAGAAGAGAGAGATCAAACCTCTAAGAGAAGAAGAATGAATGTGTAAATGATGTGTCCAAATGAGGTGCTAATGAGCTACATTTATAGTCGTTGGATGAGACCCAATTTATCTTTAAAGTCGACCTGAACTTTTGAGCACTTTTGGGTTTTCACATTAAAAATATTTTTTTCCTTGACCAAATTAAATTCTTCTCAGAGCTAGGAGGGGTCTTTCTTGACGTGGAAGGCAACCACCACATGGTGATGTTCGTTGCTCAGTCACGCCACAATATATCCACGTGTTTACTAAGTTACGATGACCAAACCAACATGTCTACAAGAATCATTGACATGGCCAATCATCATCCCTGCACTCTATGTATCCATAAGAATTTCAACCTTGTATTCATATCAGCAACTAATCGACAAGTCTATTGATATTGACAATCACAGACAGGGATCGAAACAGTGGTCAACGAAGCCCACCATATAGCACTACGAAAAAGAAACTAGTGACAAAAACTACCCAATCAACATGTCTACCAAGATTGCCAACCACAACGCACCACAGAGATCAAAACCATGACCAACAACAAGCGATATAGTTCAAAACTCCTTCGATCTAGAACAGCTTGAAGACGAACCATAACCAAAGACAAAACTACGAAGATATGCCTTCAATTTCTTCCACAGTTCATGAGATATGAACCTTTAGGTTTCTTCCTCAAGTCCAAGTTTTACTTTTCTTGCTTTACCAAGCTCTTTGCTTCTTCAATTAGTTCTCTTCCAATAATCCACATTCTTTTTTCCCTTTTGATGTTCCATGGGAACTTATCTATGGTGTTAGAGCTAGGCTTAATTTGAAGCTGACCAGCCGCAATACATAAATTGTTACATGTAAATTTTTTATCAGGCCGACCTTTAAAAGATGCATAGTGAGTGGGTTTACAACATGGAGGTTTTGGTACATTTGGTCACATGTAGACACTGTATTTTAAAAGGATTCACATACATCTAACATCATGGCTTGAACGGATGCCAATTGTGCCATCAATATTATCCTTTCATAATCTTTGTTTCTCAAATCTCAACCCTTTTCCTCCCTCCGTATTACCATATCATCATAAGATTTCTTCATTCCCAAGCTGACCAATCTGATTCCCTTTTTTTGAGTGATCTACTGTCATTCTTCATTGATGTGTCAAACCATAACAACAAATTGTCATGACAGAGGATCATCTATCCATGGTCATTTCCAAATAGAGGATTCATGATCTATTTAGTGATCTACTGCCATTCTTCATTGATGTGTCAAACTGTAACAACAAATTGTCATGACGGAGGATCTCAATCCATGGTC
This sequence comes from Pinus taeda, assembly GCA_000404065.3. Taxonomy (NCBI): domain Eukaryota; kingdom Viridiplantae; phylum Streptophyta; class Pinopsida; order Pinales; family Pinaceae; genus Pinus; species Pinus taeda. Next base: position 299,944 of record APFE031256556.1, on the reverse strand, counting down.
ATTTCCAAATAGAGTTTCTGTCATATACTCAGGAGTGAGATGAGCACCAAGGAACCAATCCAAAAATGTTGATCTTTCTCTTGTAAAGCTTTGACAATGGTTGGCCCTCGCTTTGACATCAATGACAAACCTCTCAACAAGCGAGTCACAACAGGAGAGAGTGATTTTCTCTAGTGCAAGTGGCTCACTAGACTGAAGCACAGAGGAAGAGAAGTGCGGGGAATTTGAGGGCGAATCTAGGAGACCGAATTGTGGAGATTGCAGGGCTGAGTTGCTGAAGAGAGGGAGGTCGATTTTATTGCAGTAGCCGATTTGCTGGAGGCCGATTTTCCCAAGGCACAGCAGCAGCTCGGGGGAAGGTGCAAGGTTGATTTTCCAGCAAATTGATTGGGCCGAATATCATCAGGCCAATTTCCTTCAGAGGCTGATTTCCAGGTGGTTGAATTCCTTGGGCTGAATTCATCCAGTGGGGGCCAAGTTACAAGTTCCAGTTATTGCATTTTTCCTTGTAGCTCAGTGGGTCGAAAACCCAGATTTTCTAGATTAATAGATGACAAAGAATTGTTGTGGGTGAATTATTTATTTTTTTGCAATGTGATTCGTCTCTCTTATTTAAATTTCACTGCATATCTATTTCTAGATGTTAAAAATACGAGTGATTTTATTTTTCGGTAATTCAGAATTTATTTTGCTAAATAAATAAGTTGATGGGAATAAAATTAAATGCCATGAGAAAATAAATCTGGGTTGGCATTTGGAAATTTAACAATTCCTGATCAATTCACCTTTTCCCTCCATCATTTGTTACATCAAGTGATTAATTAAAACATGTAAAGTTTGTCTACAAATTGCCACAGACCTGATAAGCCTAGATGGCACATTTTACTTAAAAGAAATCTTTATGATTCATACATTTTTTTATAAGAAATAACCCGTCAGTCAGACTTAAAAGATGTTTATTCCTTCAAATCAACCTGGTGAGACGTAAAAACACCCAAAAAATGCCCTTTCATTTTAACTTTAAAGCATACAAGTATTGTTGTATATATCTTCAAGGTATTAACTACCTTCAAAAATATAATCTAATTAAATAGTAAAAACCCAATTCTCTTGACTCATCCATTCCAGCTCATAAATCAAACTGAGGAGCACATGCAAGCACATCTTTATCTTTGGCCACTAAGAATCTCGCAGACTAGCCTGGCATGTTCTGAAATATTGACAATCTGCTCCCTAGTTGTAAACGTTAAATTGCCATTTACTAATGGCCGCCAATATGTCAATTTCCATATTTTGACATTTATTTATTTCACAAAAATGCACACCTAAAGTAATTAGCAATTTTCAAAAGCCACTCTCAATGTCTTTTCTGCTATAAGAATCAATAACATCACTTTTAAAAGCCTGTTCATTATGACCTAGCCCATAATTATGTCAAATGTATAAAAGACAGAATGAAAACAAGTTTTTTATATTAAGTATATTTATGGTGTATAAAATTTAGATAGATCCTGACTCTACTGACAACCACAAGAAATCTATCATTGTTTTATTAAGAATGAAGCTGTTTGCACTTTTATGGGCTTGTTCTCACTAGATCCTGCCAAAGTTCATTGCAATAAGAGGAAAAGAATCATACCGGGGAAAAAAAATAGCCCATTGCAACCACTTCAATCAGATGAGTTCCAGCTGGCATATCATAGCTTTTGTATCAATAGTCAAGGAATTAAATCTCTAAATTTAACACACTACCATTTCTGATTAGGTTTGACCTCCAAATCAACAAAAAATAGAGTGAAATAGCTACCTAGCATAACCATTGTTACATGAAAATTGAATCTAGAAAACATCTAAAACTTTAAGACAAAACACCACCTGATCGAATTGTAAAGCCACTGGCCCATAAGAGAAAACTGAAGCACCCCCAATGGAAATACAAATGACAGATACCACCTGCTTGAATTGTAAAGTCTGTGGCCCATAAGGGAAAACTCAAGCACCCGCAATGGAAATGTAATAAGACAAAAACACCACCTGCTTGAATTGTAAAGTCCGTGGCCCATAAGAGACACTAAAGCACCCCCAATGGAAACATAACAACGTAGAGACTTCCACAAAAGCAAATGCAACATAAAAACATAAAACAGGGAATTAAAAATTGTGTGCATGGCCATCGATGGCTTCAAAACTAGTAATAGAATGCTTGTACAAACTTCGAAGAGAAGATATATACTAAGAATATTTGGAAGTGTATAAATAATGAAACATTGATAATACAGAGGCAACATGAAGGAATCAGGAACAAAATCATGCAGAACAAATATCATGGAATGGAAATCGAAAATAACACAAATCAGCTGTACAACTGAGCCTACTTGCATGAGGACCACTCCTGGCATCTCTGAAACCCATTCCCTCCATTCCAACATTTTTGGAAGCCTGCGAGAGGGTGAGAAACATCCCCAATTGGTTGGAAATATTTTAAATGGGGTTTCCAGTATAAACTATAAAGAGCTTGGAGAAGCTCCCTGTCTGACATGAAGCTCACAAAGCTACCAAGCTTGTGGACTCCAAATAGGTGCATCCTTTGCATGTTTTCTTGCTGTTCTGGAGCCAATCTCACGAAACCCACTTTAAAAAAAAAACGATTTTAAAAACCCTATTTTCTACCTATAAAATAGCAACACCATCAAGAAAAATACACATAATTTGGCATTTGGCATCATGCCACATGGTAAATCCTTGTGTCAGTGAGATATATTGTGAGACTTGTATGAGGGCCAATGTGTATTGAGTAATCACAACTGAGTGAGGGCTGACACAGATTAAAGAGTCACGAGTTAGTGAGATGCATTGAGAAGCATTGTGAATAGTGCATTTCGATAAATGCTGTGAGGTGTCTTTTCAGCATTTGGTCATCTCAGCGTTGAGAGTAGCTGTGTCAAGTTTCATGTTGATTTTTGTAGCTCGGGCAGGTAATTCTGCACAGGCCTTGTGTCTAGGTATGCAGAAGTTGCCCACATTCTCCTTAGAACACTTGCTCAAATGTGAGCAAGCTGCTGATGTAACTTAACCCCAGTCTAACTTAGGAAAAAACACATTGGTATGTTGGCTTATTGAGCTACAAGAAACTTAGGAAAAGTAAAGTAATTTTCTTTAGTGAGTAAGTTTTAAATTTTAATCATAGCCGTTGCTCTCAAGTGAGGTGAGACATAACCTCGGTCATTAATCACCTTCAAATTAAGCTTAAGGTTAGGGATTTAGCTCAATATAAAGTTATAAAAGCAAAAGTAAGGAGAGGAGAAAAACACAATACAGCAGCACAAGATTGAGAGAGGCATCTCAGTGAGCAGTGTGTTGGGTCTGAGGAAGGTGCAAGGAGCTGCGAGGGAGACAACTCTAGATCAGCCAAGGAAGATCAACGGAAAAATATGACTTGATTAGGTGGGTAACTCTAGGTTTATTGTTGTACATGCAATTCCACTATTGGGCCATTATCCTAGGATGGGAGACCAAGTAGGTTCAAATTAATTTATTAATGAAGAACTCTGATTGCGTAGAAATATGTCATATGTGATTGAGATTGGTTGTGTAATTTTGCTTCCCTGAATATTTTGTTAACAACCTAGTTGTGTTTTTATTCAATAATTTGCTAGGAATTAATTGCCAAGTGTTGGGTTCATAAACTAACATGGTATCAGAGCAAGATCTTGGAATCACTGATGTCGGGGTTTGAACAAGATCATTGGGCCAGGTTCGGTTGCAATTGTACAAAGGCAATTTTTTTTAAGACGGTTGCGATCACAGGCCATACAGTGTATGGTGTGGTCGACTGAAGAAAAAAAGAGCACGGTTGTTGCGGGAGCAGGGCTGAATTTGTTTTACACAAAAAGAAAAGGGTGGGTGGCCGACAACCCTGACAGCCCACCCAACCACCACACTATCGCGGGGAACCAACTGCCAAAGGCCACATGGAGCTGAGAGGTAGGGTATCTATCACGGCAAGTTGTGAGTAGACGTGACAGCAGAGTTTAGTCAACAAAAGCATGGTACAAAGGACAATGCCAGCACTATATCCAATAGGATTGGCAAAGGTCAGCCCTTAGACCTGTACTAGTAGGGGGATTGGCAGCAGTGTTCGTGGGTGTCAAAAAGGACCGAGACAAACCCATAGCAGTGCTAGAAGGACTTGACATAGGATAGATTCAGTGGAGACTGGGGACTCAGTTTTCTAATCTCAAAGATGGGCAGGAGGCCTCTTTCGGATTTGTCAAAACGAGTTGGTATGAGCTAACATTGATGAATGCCCAAGAGCAGCCTCCTAGAAGCATGGTTGGGAGAAACAGATCTTCAATGCAGATTCCAAAGCAGGGAGCAAGGCAATCTTCCAATTCGAAGGGGGAGTAGCTAAAGCAGTGGATGATGTGGTGGAATTGGAGATAGATCTAAGTGGAGTTTTTTCCAGAAGTACCTTCCTCGCTAAGAGAGAGTGATGATTTTTGTAGCTCGGGAAGGTACTTTTGTACAGGACTTATGTCTAAGCCTGCAGAAGTCACCCACATTCTCCTTAGAACACTTGCTCAAGTGTGAGTAAGTTGTTGATATAACTTAGGCTAAGTCTAAATTAGAAAAAGCACATATTAGTATGTTAGCTTATTGAGCCAAAAGAAACTTAGGAAAAGTAAAGTAATTTACTTTAGTAAGTTCTAATTTTAGCAGTTGATCTCAAGTGAGGTGAGATCTAATCTTGATCATTAATCACATTCAGATTAGGATTAGGGTTAGAGATTTAGCTCAATGTAAAATTATAAAATCAAGGCTAAGGAGAGGAGAAAGAGACACTACAACAACAGAAGATTGAGAGAGCCATCTCAGCAAGCAGTGGGTTGGGTTCGAGGAAGGTGAAAGGTGTAGGGAAGGATGCTGATCCAAAACAGCGGAAGAAGATCAAAGGACAAATATAGTGTTTGATCAAGTGGATAACTCCAAGTTTATTGTTGTATATGTAATTCCCCAATCGAGCCATTATCCCAGGACGGGAGCCCAAGTAGGTTTAAATTAATTTATTAATGAAGAACCGTGATAGGGCAGAAACCTATGTCATATATGATTGAGATTGGTTGTACAATTGTGCTTACAGTCTATGTCACATGGTTTGGGTTCGAATTCGAGTTTGGCAACAATAAGTTTGATTCAAATTCGAATTTTCCGATGAGATTCGTATGAGGTTCGACATTAAATTCGACTATACATATTTTTCATCATATATATACATATATATGACGTAAAATAATAAAAAATCAAAATCAATCAATAAAGCTATATGAGTAAGAATTCTTATTAGTAAACATATATGAATAACTTAATCATAATAGGCTACAGCATCTAATTATCAATGACGTCAGTTAAATCTAAATGTAAACATACACCATAGTAGTTTGCAAATACAAAAAGGAATGGCTGAATTTTCAATCTCCAAAATTTAAAAGAAAAGAATATGTAGTGTCAAATACTTACAATCTCGAAAAAAATCACATAATTAAAACACAATCAAAATTTAAACAAACAAATTAGAATAGAACTATATTGCAAAATCATGGAGAAATCACGATGCTATTCACTTCACGCTCCGAGCGGCGGGGACAAGCAGCGTCTAGAAATTGAATTCAAGAAATTGTATAGAATACAACACACAATAGCAACACTAAGCAAAATAGAGCGAGTACACTCAGACTGAAGTTGGCTTTTGCGGTAAGCGGAACAAGAGAAAGCCATGTGTTTCCCATGGTTCTTTGCATAAACCTTAAAACAACTAACAAAAATCACCCAAACATTAACCTCGAAACCCAAAAAAAATATATAAAGTTATAAAATTCGGCTTCATGTTCGTCTTTAGGTTTGCCTTCAAGTTCAAATTCGTTGAGGTTTGACTATCAGGTTCGCCAACCCTAAACGAATTTGAAAAAAAAAAAATTGGGTTCGCCAAATTTCAAACCTCAAGGTTCAAATTCGGCGAACCCTGTGACATAGGTTACAATGAATATTTTGTTAAGAACCTAGTTGTGATTTTATTCAGTAATCGGCCAGGAATTAATTGCCAAGTGTTGGGTGCAAAAACCAACAATTAATGAGCAACTGCTCGCATTTGTCATTTTCTCACACTAGCATTTTCCAGGTATGCTTGTCCACTAAATTATGTTGTGTGAGTTTTTGTAGTGTTGTAAGTTTTTCTACATGGTTTCATAGATTCTATTGTGCACTTCTACTATTTTAATTCTCTGAGCTCTAGTAAAGCCTAATAGCAATAGCTTATGGCATTACATGTTTGAAGCTTTTTTCTAGGCTTTAGTTATAGACCAGTGGATGAGTTATGTTACTTATAACATGTTGAACAACTAAAAATACTAAAGACTAACATACTATAGTATATACTTTATAGCAATTCTAGAAGATAGTAGGAGCAGAGTTATCCCATATTGGCTTTCAATTTGATTTAAATAACATTTAAATACTAAAATTTGAGGCATTGCTAAGAGGCAAAACAGAACAGGAATGACCTACATTTTGATTGAAATAAATACTTGAATCTACACATTGCTAATGTTAACTTTCTAATACCCAGCTGCTAATTTCATAAAAATTTTGCGATGAAGAAATTGAAAAGTGAACTCCAAACACTTTTACTAGATATCTTGAGTATTCTAACAAATAATAGCAACAGAAAATAAATTCACGAAGACACAAGCACACAATAAACAATACCCAAAATTTACCCAGGAAACTCAAACTAGGGAAAACCTGCCAATTTGTCTGTTCTATTATTATTTTGCTCCGCAAAAATCTCAGAAAAATGATTAAAAATCAATGTTCAATGGGGACGCGTCCCCCAGGGTCGGGTGCGCGCACCCCTCGCACCCCACGCACCTAGGACGAGGAGACTCTCGAGGGTGCGTTTCCCCACGTCCGCCTTTTGGAGAGACTTAGGGAGACGCAAGGGGATGCGTTTCCCCAGTGTAGAGGCTCGACTCCCCAAAAGGGGTACTTCTGGGCGTCCCCCGAAAATGGGGTTCTTCTGGGCATCCCCCCTTCATTTTTGTCTAATTACCCTTAAAAAAAAATTAAAAATTAAAAAATTAAAATTTAAAAAAATAAAATATATATATATTAATTAATTAATTAAATTAAATTAAACAAAAAAAATGAAAATTAATTTATTAAAAAAAAAAAACTAAACTAACAAATAAAAAATAACATGAAAAGTTAGGTTTACTTTTCATTTTGCCGCCATTTCATTCTGCTCCCACTTCTAGCTCTGTTGCCACAGCTGAGCGCATTTTTTCTTCCGCCATTTCACTCTGATTCTGCTCCCACTGCGCCCACGAGAGCTCACGCCTTATCCTCCCTCTGCTGCTCGACCTGTCCACGCAGCGGTTGCTGCTCCACCAGCCGTCCACGGTTACCTTGCTACTCCACCAGCCCTCCACGCAGCATTACTGCTCCATGCATCTACAGACTGCTCGCTCCTCTACTACCCGTCCACGAAGCTCCACGCAGCAGACTGCTCCACGACCCATTAGACCTATCCATGCAACGTTGCTGCTCGAGACTCCACGCAGTTGCTGCTCCACACAGTACTGCTCCATGCAGCACTGCTGCTCTAGACTCCACGCAACGCTGAGCCGTCGATCTTTGCTGCTCCAGTCCCCAGACTCCACGCAGTTGCGCAGGACCCGTCCAGACTCCATGCAGTTGCTCCAAGGAGTGTACAGTAAGTTTCACTGCAATTTTTTTTTTTTTTTCATGTTTTAGTGTGAAAGTTTTATCATTTATGTAGCATTAAAAAACTCAAAACAGTAAATTGTTTGTCAAATTCACTGTTTAAATTTTTTTGAAGCAATATCAGTAGTAATAAAAAAATAGAGATTAAGAATTGAATTTCTGTGAACTTAGAAGTTAGAACTATACAATTTGGAAACCAATTGGCACTAGACAGTAACCACTTAGAGTTAGAATAGTTTCTGTTTTATAAATTTAAAATTATAATTTATTAAATTATCAGTTTTATAAATTGGTTACTCAATTTTATAAGTTATCAATAGTTTTAAATTTTAGATTTTGAAACCCTTCTTGCAGGGCATTAAATAATACAAAATCTGCAAAATAAATTATTTGCAAAATGAGTGACAGCAACCAAAGTGGCAATGATAGTGAAACTGAAAGTGGATATGATCCTCAAACTGAAACAACAAGTCCTCTTCAATCTGAAACTCCATCAACAAGGAATGAAACCCATGGCAGTAGTGCAACTAGTGCTAATAGTAATGTCATTCCAACTACTCCAACCCCATCAAAGTCATTGGAAGAATATGCGAAGGGGACATTTAATCCAAGCAAACCTCTTTTGCTATATGCTACCAAAATGTCTGGCTCTTCAACCCAACCAAAACCGGGAAGCAAAAGAGGTGGGACATGCCATTGGAAATGCAACGTTTGTGGCCATTCTTGAGCTGGGAGTTATAGTCGTCTCAGGATGCATCTTTTGGGTGTAGGTGGCAGTTAGTATATGTTCACATTTAACCATGCTGCAAAAATCAGAGCTCTTGAGAATGCAAATGGCAGCAGATGCAAACGGCATGTTCTTAAGCAAAAATGTCATGGCCCAAGCTCAACAAAATTTTAATGAAGCCACAAGCTCAAAAAGAAAATTAAAACTAAAAGAGATGAAAGATATGCCTCCACCATCTCCTATTGGGACTAAAGGTTCCCGCTCTTGTGCAGTGGGACCAACTCTTGCAGGGATGTATAGTAAGTTGAACCATGATGATACAGATGATCCCATTGGCAAATTTCTTTTTGCCAATGGAATTCCTTTCCATGTTAGTCGTTCTCCTTACTACAAGGAGATGGTCAAGGCAATTGCAACAGCAGGACCCTCATATGTGCCTCCAAGTGAACATAAGTTGAGGATAGTGATATTAGAAAAGGCAAGTGGCCAATATTAATGTGCAAAAGGAAACTTTGAGGCAGACATGGGTGAAGGAAGGTTGTTCTATTGTTATGGATGGGTGGATAGACATTGTCAAACGTCCACTTATCAACATCATAGTTATTGCCGAGAGGGGCCTTTCTTTCTTAGAGCTATTGATTGTTCTAGAAAACACAAAGATGCAGCTTTCCAATTTGAGCTTCTTCGTGATGCTATAGAGGAGGTTGGCTCTACAAATGTTGTACAGGTTGTGACAGATGCAGCAGCAGTGTGTAGATCAGCAGGATTAATGATTCAGAGTAAATACAGACATACATGTTAGTCGTTCTCCTTACTACAAGGAGATGGTCAAGGCAATTGCAACAGCAGGACCCTCATATGTGCCTCCAAGTGAACATAAGTTGAGGATAGTGATATTAGAAAAGGCAAGTGGCCAATATTAATGTGCAAAAGGAAACTTTGAGGCAGACATGGGTGAAGGAAGGTTGTTCTATTGTTATGGATGGGTGGATAGACATTGTCAAACGTCCACTTATCAACATCATAGTTATTGCCGAGAGGGGCCTTTCTTTCTTAGAGCTATTGATTGTTCTAGAAAACACAAAGATGCAGCTTTCCAATTTGAGCTTCTTCGTGATGCTATAGAGGAGGTTGGCTCTACAAATGTTGTACAGGTTGTGACAGATGCAGCAGCAGTGTGTAGATCAGCAGGATTAATGATTCAGAGTAAATACAGACATATTTTCTGGACCCCTTGTTGTGTGCATGCACTCAATAATGCATTGAAAGACATTGGCAAAATTGAGTGGGTATCTAACTTGGTGACCACTGCAAGAAATGTGCAAATGTTTATTTGTAAACACCACACCTCCTTAGCCATGTACAGGTCTCATACGAGGAAAGAATTCCTCAAGCCTATCGATACCAGATATGCTAGTTATTTTCTTTTATTAAAGAGGATGTTGGAGGTGCAGTCAACATTGCAGGGCATGGTTATGACTCCAGATTGGAACAGATGGGCAGAATCCAAAACAGAGGAAGGAAAAAAAATCAGGATTCAGATATTGAATAATGATTGGTGGACAGATTGTGGTTATTTGGTGTCACTCATGCGTCCTGTAGTTGAGGTCATTCGCTACACTGACACAGATTCTCCTACTCTTGGAGAAATCTATGAGACTTTTGATAGTATGTTGGATCAAGGGTGGCCATTCGTGGGAAAGATCCTTCCGTAGAGTTCTATATGACTCAAATTCGACCCATTATTTAGCGTAGGTGGGATCGAATGAATACACCTTTGCACATGGCAACATATGCACTCAACCCAAAATGGCATGTGGCAAGAACTGGTAGAATTCTTCCCATTGAAGATCCAAAGGTCAAAAAGGGATTTTGAGCAGCCATTACAAAGATGTCTAGTTCCGAAGAAGGGAGAACCATTAGGAGACAATGGATGCAATTTGCAAGTCTCAATGGTCCCTTCAACAAGCCTAATACAAGGAAGATCGCAATGATTTAGGCCAGACTGACCCCATTGGTTGGTGGACCATGCATGGGGATGAGGCTCCAAAGATCCAACAACTTGCTATTCGCTTATTGTCTCAGATTGCTAGTTCCTCTGCAGCAGAGAGGAATTGGTCCACATATAGCTTCATCCACTCTATCAAGAGGAATAGACTTTCCTCTAGGAGCAGAAGCTAGTTGCAGTGCATAGTTCTCTACGTCTTGCACATAGGAAGACACCAGAGTATCGAAGGGGACCAGCAACACGATGGGATGTGGATCCAGAGGATAGTGCACAGATAGATGATGAGGATGGACCAGATGAGTTGCAGCATGGTTTGGTTGGAGTTCCATTGGTTACTCAAGAGAGTGACTCTAACTCAGATAACGACATTCCCATTGATGGTCCTGATGACTTCATGCAGCAGATGGATGTAGAGGACCAATCATTGAGATTGAGTCCTTGAAGTTGATTTTATTTTCAGTGTTCATTTTCCATTTTTACTTTTCAGTTTTACTTTTAACATTTGAGCTGTGACACTAGATATTTATGACTGACTCTTCACTCTTAACTATTTTTGAGTTTGAAACTTTGAGTTATATAAATTGAAATTTTTAATTTAGTGTTCAAACTTCAGTATCTAGTATATTAAAATTTAATATAGTATATAGTAATATACTAGTATGCTTTGCTTTCAATTTAGATTCTAGAATGATGAATAATGAATTCAGAATTTTCAATTTTCAATTTAATTTTTAAATCAATGATTCAATGTAGATTATAGAATGATGATTGATGAATGATGAATGATATGGATCAATGTACATTGTATTTGAATATTTCAGTATTGAATTTTATTATTGAATCTTATGGTATTGATGAATTAGAATTTAGAACAATATAATGAGTATGTCATATGAATGATGTATGTATCAAAATGAATGATGAGGACGGATCAAGATTCAGTTACAATATGTCATTATTTGATTAAATTATGAATTTAAATTTTATGTATGGATCAAAAGTTCAATGTATTGGTATTACTATTACTAATTAGTCTATTTAATATGCTTTCATTATTGAACAATGTATATGAACATGAAAATTTTTAATTATATATATATATATATTATATATATATTATATATATATATATATATATATATATAATTATATTATATATACCCCGACGTCCCCCCTAAATTTCCCTAAAATTTGACGGTACTCCCACACGTCCCCTTTGTGCGTCTCCTCGCACCTGCGTCTACCCGTCCCAGAGACTTGGCGGAACATTGTTAAAAACGCTGAGAAAAATTCCCTTGCAATTCGTTGTCCCTCAACACAGTATTATGTATCTTTCCAACCAACTTGACCTTTGCATACGCAGTTGTACGGACTCGAACAGACTATTTAGCCCTCCTGCGCAGGTTGACCCGACCTTGGAAAGTGAGCACGATGGCTAAAGAAAATTTGAGGCAATTTGACCTCTCTTCTCTGCCCTAATGTATTGATTTAAAAAAATTCCTTTATTGAGCTAAACACACAAACCTATAGTGCGTAATCTAATTAGCCAAGCCTGTGCTTTTCCCTTTTTATAAAATCGAACTAACCCATCAACTCATGTTGAACTAGACCAACTGGCCCATCAACTCAAGTCGAACTGCTAAAGTCGAATTGGCCCATCAACTCAAGTCGATTTCCTTTTTGACTATAGGAAAATTAGAATTTTCTTGAGTCAAAATTATGTGAAATTATAATTATGCCTTAGCTTCACTTGTGGGTCCCATTGTGAAATTTAACGCACTTCTTGATTTAGCAAAACCCTTCCATCTCTAACATTCTAAATTTAGCAGAACCCTTCCATCTCTGACTTCAATAACACTCCCTCTTAGAGAGGATAGTGTTCTACACTACACCTAGTTTATCTCTGAAGCTAAAATTTGAGGCATTGTTAAAGTCAATTTACTTTTTGACTATAGGAAAATTAAAATTTTCTTAAGTCAAAATTAAGTGAAAGTATAATTGTGCCTTAGCTTCACTTGTGGGTCCCACTGCCAAATTTAACGCACTTCTTGATTTAGCAAAACCATTCCATCCCTAACGTTCTAAATTTAGCAAAACCCTTCCATCTCTGACTTCAATTAACACTCTCTCTTAGAGAGGAAAGTGTTCTACACTACACCTAGTTTATCTCTGAAGTGGACAAATCTACCTCTTGCCAGTGCCTTGGTCAAGATATCTGACGTCTGCTCCTTTGTAGGTACGTATTGAAGTTTGACTTTACCCCTTTGAGCACAATCTCTGATATGGCGGTACTTGATCTCAATGTGCTTGGCGCAGTCATGAAATACTGGATTTTCAAAGAGCTTGATGCAGCTCTAATTATCACAATTTATGATCGTGGGCTCCAACCTTTGACTGAATAACCCGACAAGTAGCTTCCTCAACCAAATAGCCTCGCAAGCTACCAAGTTGGTAGCCATGTACTTGGACTCAGCTGAGCTTCTTGCCACTGATCTTTGCTTCCTGCTGAACCAGGAAACAACTATTGACCCAACACTAAAAGCACAACGTGAAGTACTCTTCATGTATGTTGAACCCCCTGCCCAATCTACATCTGTGAATCCCTGAGGACTCACTCCATCAACCTGCCTATACAACAACCCATAATTTGTTGTGCCCCTGAGATACCTCAACACGTGCTTAGCAGCTGACCAAATGCACTTTGGTCGACTCAACCATAAACTGACTCAACTTGTTGACTGTGAAGAAAATGTCTGGTTATGTGCTAACTAGATACATCAACAACCCTATAAGTTGTCTATAGAGAGTGGGATCCACTCGTTCACCTCTGGTAGCGTTAACCTTCCTCCAGTTTGTGACAAGAGGCATGGTCATTGGCTTGCAATCTTTCATGTCGAATCTCTTGAGAATCCCCTGCACAAACCTTCCCTGTCCCAAGAATATCTCTCCATCGCCATGCCAAACCTCTAATCCAAGGAAATAGTGCATAAGCCCTATATCGTTCATCTCAAACTCTTCTACAACATCTCTCTTCCAGTCAAATGAACTACTCGTCCCCTATCAATATCAAGTCATCAACATAAAACACAAGAATGAGAAGTTGGCTCTCAACCATAACATAGTACAAGTTAGGGTCGGCTTCACTCTGGATGAAGCCCAATCCGAGAAGGTAGTTATCTATTCGGTCATACCATGCCCTCGGTGCTTGTTTGAGCCCATAAAGAACTCTCTTCAACCTGCACACATGCATGTCTCTACTAAAAGTCTCAAACCCCTCAAGCTGCTCAACATATATCTCTTCCTCAACAACTTTGTTAAGGAAGGTGGTCTTCACGTCCATTTGGTGGATTTTCCACCCCATCTGCACTGTAATCGCCAGAATAATCCTACTGGACGAATGTCGGCCCACTACTATGAACGGCCCATCATAATCTATCCCTTTGGCTAGAGAGAAATCTTTGGCCACAAATCTAGCCTTACACTTCTCCACACTCCCATCAACTGCATACTTAATCTTGTACACCCAACATGAACCAACCACTGATTTGCGAACTAGTCTTGGCACAATCTCCCAGACGTCATTCTTCATGAACGTGTTGAGGAGTTGCCTCCTTATAACAAGGAGGTGCTAAGTCTATCACCTCAGTCATAACTGGCATGTACCCCATATATATTTGTGGTTGATTACTCTATCTAAATGTGAAGTTGGGGGCTCCAACTCTCTCCTGAGCCTCCCTAATCAACTGATTTTCCCACCTGGCTCGTCCTCTCCCTGCACTGGGAGTCATTAGTTGATTGGGCCCCTCTAACTCTACTCTCTTGTTCCTGCGCTTTCTCCTCAACTGTGTGTTGGTTGGCCTACCCAACAACTATTTGTGATGAAGCCTGAGCAACTGGATGAACCTCCTGCTACTCCTCCTACGATGCTACACCCTATTCGTGCTCCAAGGACTTCTTAAGAGCTCTTTCTTCCTCGAACTTCACATCACGTTTGATCATTGTTTTCCTGAGTGTTGGAATATACACCCAGTATGCCTTAGATGTCTCGTTGTAGCCCATGAAAATTCCCTTCTCTGTCATGGGCTCCAGCTTCTTTCGTTATCAAAAGACACATGGTAGTAAACAAGGCAGCCAAAGATCTAGAAGTGAGACATGTCAGGCCTCTTACCTGTGAAAGCCTCCTCTAGTGTGACTACCTAACACCCTGTCTGGACTCCTATTTTGCAAAAAGATTACAGTGTTACATGCCTCTGCCCACAGAAACATAGGTTGCCCCTGATCATGCAACATGGTTGCTCCAACAATGCTTCGATTCTTACGCTCAGCCACCCCACTTTGTTGATGGCTATGAGGTGCAGTGAGCTCTCTACCGATGCCCTCCTTAGCACACAAATCTTTGAAAGTGTTGGACATGTACTCACCACCATTGTCTAGCCTCAGCGCCTTGATCCTCCTACCATTTTGGTTCTCCACCAAGAATTTGAACTCCACGAACAATGAGAAAAATTGATCTATCTTCTTAAAGAAGAAGATCCAAGTCTTTCTCGAGTGGTCATCAATGAAGGTGACATAAATGATAATATATGTATCCCATCAAGGATGAGGAGGAAAATGGTCCACATACATCTAAATGTACCGGCTCCAAGATGCTCTTGGCCCTACTACCTCTACTAGAAAAGGATGTCTTGGCATACTTGCCAAGTGTGCAACCCTTGCACATTTCATGTTAATCTACATTGTATTGTGGTAACCCTGTAGCAATCTCCCTCAAAATATCCAGTGCTCCATGGTGTAAGTGACCCATACGCTTATGCCAAAGCTCTCCAAGGTCATATCTATGCGCATTCATCTCTCTGCTGCTCAAGGTTGCTTCTGTCTCAAACTATAACTTGTAAAGGTTCTTCACCTTAACTCCAATCTGCTTCATGGCTCCAAAATTTAAGGGCTTGAGGAAAGCCTTTCCTCTATTGAAGATAACCTCATAACCTTTGTTTTTCAAGGTTGAGATTGAAACAAGGTTTTCCTACAACCCTAGGACATAGATGACATCTCTATGGTAGAGAGGATTCTCGAACTACCTCTCAAACTTGGTAGTACCCATGCCTTGTGCTAGGTACCTACCATCATCTCCCCTCTATATATGAAACTACATATCCGTCATTGTCAGTTGGCTGAAATATCACTTTTTAAGTATTAGGGGGTTTACGCAGTGCATGATATTAGATATCATTTTGGGATTCAACTGCGTTAAGTAAGTCATTCACGTATGACCATTTCCATGAGAGGTAGTCGTAACTGACTAATTTCTCATGATTTTTGAATAGTTCACTTAGCACCCATTGCATCGGGTGATGCTCACAGGGGTGAAGAAGTGGGATTGAAAATAGTAAAATGAATCACATAGTGTCAATCATCACTTTTAGGGCTTGCACCCGGTAACCATGACTTCTCGGGAGGTCACCCATCCTAGATCACCTCTAGCACAAGCGCACTTAATTGTGGAGTCTTTCCCATAATCAAGCCCACTTAGCTTGCTACCCCATTTGCAAAACCTTAGCAAGTATTGTGCCTCATGAACCATTCAAGTAGAGATCCCTTCACTCTTTTGAATTTAAGTATTAGGGGGTTACGCAGTGCATTATATTAGATATCATTTTGGGATTCAATTGCATTAAGTCATTCACATATGACCATTTCCATGAGAGGTAGTCGTAACTGACTAATTTCTCATGATTTTTGAATAGTTCACTTAGCACTCATTACATCGGGTGATGCTCACAAGAGTGAAGAAGTGGGATTGAAACTAGTGAAATGAATCACATAACATCAATCATCACTTTCGAGGCATGCACCCGGTAACTAGGACTTCCCGGGAGGTCACCCATCCCAAATCGCCTCTGGCTCAAGCACACTTAACTGTGGAGCTTTTCCCCACAATCAAGCCCACTTAGCTTGCTACCCCATTTGCAAAACCTTAGCAAGTATTGTGCCTCATGAACCATTCAAGTAGAGATCCCTTCGCTCTTTTTGAATTTAAGTATTAGGGGGTTTACGCAGTGCATTATATTAGATATCATTTTGGGATTCAACTGCGTTAAGTCAGTCATTCACGTATGACCATTTCCATGAGAGGTAGTCATCTGGGATTGAAACTAGTGAAATGAATCACATAGCATCAATCATCACTTTCGGGGCTTGCACCCAGTAACCAGGACTTCCCGGGAGGTCACCCATACCTTTTTCCTGGTCATATGACAGGATGCTCCACTGCCAATATACCACATGTTGTTGACCACTGAACTTGCCATGCAAGCTATGAGCGAAAACTCCTCCTCAAATTGAGAAGTGAACTCTTCCACCTTTGTTGATGCTACCACGTGATCTTTCTTGGACTCCTTCCTCCTGTTTGGACACTTGGCGTAGTGCCTAAACTGATGACAAGAGAAGCACTTCACTTTACTGAGATTTTTCTTCTTCTTTCCTCTTGAACTAGACTCGACCCCTCCTGGATTTTTCTTTCCCTTGGCCTTGCCCCCTTTGCTAGCTAGGGCAAAGTTTTCATCTTCCTCAGTCTTCGCATGAGGGCCAGATTTAGCTTGCTTTCGGATATCCTCTTGCACGCAATCAATCCATAGCCACTCCCAATGTAGAATCTTTTCTTTGCCACTCACAGCATCAAGGTAGTTTCCCCATGACTTGGGAAAGCCTAACAATGCAAAACTGACAAGGTCTTTGTCTGAAATTGTCTCCCCAACTCCAACTAACTCGTCCCTCACTTGGGTGAATCTAATAAGGTATGAGATCACAGACTCTAACTTGGTCATCTTGATATTTCTGATCTCTGAGTATCAACTTCCTTGCCTCACTCGAACCTTGGTACAACCCTAAGATAGTTGTCCACATGGCATTAGTTGTCTTCTTTCCAGAAATGTGAGGCATGATGATCCTTCACTCCTTCAAGAATTATTATTCTAGCCTTTACGTCCTTCTTATTATGTTGGATCAGCTACTGAGGGTCTTGTGGTTGGGCTAGTGGACTGTCCACAAATTCCCACACTCATTGCTCCTCCAACACTACACCAATTGTCTCCTTCCAAGAACAAATATTTGGGGCCCCTTCAAGGCGATCCTCAAATCTCGGGCCCAAATACGCCATTCTACAAGTTTGACTGCTCATAAACCCTTGTGCAGAACCTGCTTGAAAAAACCTTGCGCAAATATGCCTTGGTCACGCAGCCAAAAACCCTAGCGCGACCCTGAAGTGAACTGCACTCCTTTTCCTTCGTCTTTCACTTGCTCTCGAGGAAAATAACATACTTTCAAGTCTTCAATTAGAGACCCACTCTGAAGACCATGTTAGCTTTCTAAAACCCAACTACCAATTTCATAAAAAAATTGTGACGAAGACACTGAACACTGAACTCCAAACACTTTTACTAAATATGCTAAGTATTTTAACAAACAATAGCAGCGGAAAATAAATTCACAAAGACACAAGCACACAATAAACAATAAACCAAAATTTACCCAGGAAACCCCAACTGGGGAAAACCTGTCGACCTATGTTCTATTATTATTCTGCTCAGCAAAAATCTCAAAAAATTGATTACAAACACAGGGAAAAATTCCCCTTCAATTTGTTGTCTCTCAACAACAATGTTTTGTGTCTTTCCAACCATCTCAGCCTCTACATACACAGTGGTATGAACTCATACAGACTATTCAGCCCTCCTCTGTAGGCTCACTCGGCCTTGGAAAGTGAGCATGTTGGCTGAAGAAAATCTTAGGCAATTCAACCTCTCTTCTCTGCTCTAATGCGTTGATCTAAAAAATCTTCTTTGCTGAGCTAAACACATAAATCTCTAGTGTGTAATCTAATTAGCCACGTATGCGCCCTTCCCTTTTTATAAAATCGAACTGACCCATCAACTTAAGTCGAACTAGCCCATCAACTAGTGTCGAACTGTTGAAGTCGAACTAGCCCATCAA
Organism: Pinus taeda; assembly: GCA_000404065.3. Taxonomy (NCBI): domain Eukaryota; kingdom Viridiplantae; phylum Streptophyta; class Pinopsida; order Pinales; family Pinaceae; genus Pinus; species Pinus taeda. Next base: position 281,441 of record APFE031256556.1, on the reverse strand, counting down.
CTCAAGTCGATTTAGTTTTTGACTATAGGAAAATTAGAATTTTCCTAAGTCAAAATCAAGTGAAAGTATAACTACACCTTTGCTTCACCTGTGGGTCCCACTGCCAAACTTAGCGCACTACTAAATTTACCAGAACCCTTCCATCTCTAACTTCAATTAACAGCTAGAAGGTTGAACATGTATTGGCATTATATAAAGTTCTCAATTCTAAGTTTAGCCAAATATGTATCTGGTGTGTTCATGTACCATGAAGGTAATCTGAACATTGGTATGTAGTACCTTCAATGAACTTATAAATTGAAATATACTATATATAAACACACCATCCATCTTGTAGTTGTATTTATCCTTATATCTAGATACATTGCAGTCTAGAATATTTTTTATATTTTTTAATATAAATATTGTCGCTCCCAACCTCACATTTCTTGCAAATTTAGGTAAAACTTCTCTTGTATCCACATTCCCACATTCCGGAAACTCATGCGACGTAAAGTTTTATTAATAGCCAACTTAGGACAAATTATTCATTTTTTTCAAATTTCTTAACTGCAAACATAACACAACCATGATTTCACTCCTACACATAATATAAATGTCTAATGGTTGAACTAGATCAAATAACATGAATAAACAATGAGTCACAAGGGTGAGCTCAATCAATTGAACCATCAACCTGAGGCATGTTGTTAATGGGGAGGCCTTGAATTCCTTGGTGTTATGAGGTGCTATTGTAGCTTACAATTGAAACACCCTCCATCCAAATATTTTGAGGAATAGGAGGGGATCCTCCAAGGTTCTCCTTGGAAAAAGGAAATCATGAAGAAACAACACAAGGACTCGAGAAGTTGAAACCGTAAACAACCCTAGGACTATTAATCTTCTCAACCATTATCAACCTTTACTACCACCATGCATCACATGATCTAGGGCTATCATGCATTTAGTTCATTGTTGGTGGTAATAGCCTTGTTGATTGATGTAGCTCAAACAGGTGTTCTAGCCTCAAGTGGTGTCAGTGAGGCTAGGAAACGAGCAAAAACACTACAAGCCCAAGTTATTATTTTTAATGTAAATGTCCTAATTAAATTAATTAATCAGTTTTAATTATTTTCCTAAGTTTTAACTTAGGGAAATAGATTAATTAATTGGTAATAATTGAGACATGGTCGATTTTCCTCCAGAGACTTCTAGTAATGTTTTTAATTGATCTTAGCCATCGATTAGAACATTTCAAATCTAGATCTTGGTCATTGATTTCTCAATGAGGGATTATAATGGAAACTGAAGGGCAATCTTGGAAATCATTCATTGCAGTGAAGAGGGTGTAGTGATAACATGGGGTTTGACACTGCTGAGGGTCTCAACGACAGTTGAAGCAATGAATATTTCTGGAGTTTTCTTCCATCAATATTCTTCCAATTTTCGAGATCTGGAGGAGAAATTCTCCTAGAGTTATTCTACAGATGGAGAGGATATACGAGTTGCCACTTTAGCAAATCTAGATTTCCAATTGTAGAGTGAATTGCAGGAAATCAGTGTGATTGCAAAAAAGGCAGATTGTAGGAATTCACAGCAGATTCTTGGAATAGCAGTGCGAAATGCAAGAGAGGTCGTGTCAAGTTGCAAAGGGAAGTCATAAGCCTCCCAGTGGTTAGATCAACTTGTGGAGGTGAAGAAATATTCTGCAAGAGCTTTGTCGTAGTTTGGCAAGCAGTTGTAATATTTATCAATTGCAAAATTTGTTGAAGATTAATAATAAAACCCTCAAATCTAAAAATTGGTTTTCCCCTCGGGGTTTTCCCAGGGACGTTTTGTCCAAAAATATTGTGTCCATTTTGTGATTGGTTTTCTTGTCAAAGTTTTCGCATCTTATTTAATTAGCGAAATTTTCAATTGTGTTTTATTCATTATTTGTAGTAAATAATTTGTTGGGACAAATAATCTATTTAAAGATAGGAGAATAATAACCAAATTAACTGCAAATTGATTTTTCACATGGTATCAGAGCACATCAAAAATGCGGAGGTTTACCGAAGTAGATCAGCGTAGGGGTTTGGAAGAGAAAGCCAAGGGTTTAATACCCAGATCAGTTTCTTCAGTTTATTCCAGATTTACTAGGAGGAATTTTACCAGTGATATTTTCTACAAGAGGGACACCAAATTAACCAGTGTAGATTGCCAGTTTATCAGTGTTTGTTGTTAGAGACACAGTTTCATTTGTCAATTGCGAGATCAGTTTTCTAGAGGCAGTGCAAGTGGATTTCTCTAGTTGTTGGAGCTAGAGAAATTCGTCAAGGTGATTTCCCAATGGCAGTGTGAGTCTCTAGGAGGTACAATGCACAGTGAGCAATGTGAGTTCACAAAGGAAGAGCAAGTTGCCCAGTAGCAGCCGAGATCACTTGCAGAGGGAGACCGTGAGGTTTTCCACATACTTTTGTTAGCTGGTAGAAGGGATGTTTATTTTTATATTCTCTCGAGGGCTTCAATAATGAATTCAAAAATATTGAGGGATCTAGGCTGGATGGCACAACTAACTTTGGTGTCTGGAGAATTCAGTGCCCTCTTATCTTAGAAGAGCATTGGTTGAAGGAGTTTGCTACGGCACATATTGTTGTACCAACAGATCCTATCATGTTGCATGAATACCGGAAAGATGATGCCAATGCTAAGCATATTATTCTAGTTGGGATCAAGGACCACATAGATCCACATTTAGCAGAGAAGATACAGTCGAGAAGATGTGGGATACTATCAACAAAATTTTGTAGGATAAAAATATGAATCAAAAAATGATCCTAAGAGAGAAGCTCAGAAGCACTAGACAAAATAAGGGAGAGAAGAACATTGTCAGTTATCTCATTGGCATTAGGACAGAGATGAGTTAGCAACCATTGGAGAGAAGGTCGATAATGAAGAGATTTTGAGAACAACCTTGAATGGGTTTCAAAAGCAGTGGCATGTTTTGATGCAAGTGGTTAGTGGAAGATCTGATTTTCCTAGTTGGGAACGCTTGTGGAACAACTTCACACAGGAGTTACGACTACACCTTCTAAAAGGAAACAATAGTACTAGTAGTTGTTCTAAGCAGAAGGTAGATGACAACAAGAATGTTGCTCTTGTGAGCAAAAGCAAAGTGAAGAAGGAATTCGTAAAAGGTCCAACTCCAAAGAGGAAAAGATGGACATGTCAAAGAACAAGTGCTATGGTTGTCACGAGTTTGGCCATCACCGCAACAATTTCCCAAACAAGAAGAAAGGTGACAATAAGGGCGAGAACCAGACAGTGACAGTTGCAGATGAGTTTGTGCTCATCGTTTGCAACAGCAATCCAAGAGAGTTGTGGCATAGTGGAATGGGCCATGGGGTTCTCAAGGTGACAGAGGTTCCAAATACGAACACGAACCATGATGGTGTCGAACGTAGAACACCTTCTTCACTAAGAAGGAGTGTTGGTTGATGTAGCTCAAACAAGTGTTCTAGCCTCAGGTGGCATTAGTGAGGCTAGGAACACAAGAATTAAAAATTTCTACAAGCCCAAGTTATTCTTTTTAATATAAATGTCTTAATTAAATTAATAAATCAATTTTAATTATTTTCCTTGGTTTTAACTTATGGAAATAGATTAATTAATTAGTAATAATTGAGATATTGTCGATTTTCCTCTAAAGACTTCTAGTAAAGTTTCTAAGTCATCTTAGCCATCAATTAGATCACTTCAAATCTAGATCTCGCCTATTGATTTCTCAACGAGAGATTACAAAGGAAATCAAAGGGCAATCTTGGAGATCATTCATTGCAGTGAAGAGGGCACAGTGATAGCAACGGGTTTGACACTAGTGAGGGTTTCAACAATAGTCCAAGCAGTGAATATTTCTAGAGTTTTCTTTCATCAGTATTCTTCCAGTTTCTGAGATTCAATGGAGGAATTCTCCCATATTTATTCTGCGGACAGAGAGGTCGTACGAGTTGCCAGTTTAGCAGATCCATATTTCCAGTTGCACAGCGAATTGTAGGAAATCAATGTGGTTGAAGAAAAGGTGGATTGTAGGAATTTGCAGCAAATTCTTGGAATAGCAGTGCGAATTGCAAGAGAGCTCGTGTTAGGTTGCATAAGGAGGTAGTAAGCCTTCTAGTGGAAAAATCAACCTATGGAGGTGAAGAAATATTTTGTCAGAGCTTTGCATGGTTGGCTAACAATTGTAATATTTATCAATTGTAAAATTTGTTGAAGATTAATAATAAAACCCTTAGATTTGAAGAACTGGTTTTCCTTCGGGGTTTTTAATGGGACGTTTTGTCCAAAAATATTGTGTCCATTTTGTGATTGGTTTTCTTATCAGAGTTTTCGTAGTTCATTTAATTGGTGAAATTTGCAGTAGTGTTTTATTCGTTATTTGCAGTAAATAATTTGTTGGGACAAATAATTTGTTTAAAGATAGGAGAATAGTAATCAAATTAACTGCAAATTGAATTTGCACAAGCCTCTCTCGCCAAGGTGTAATCCTCATAATAGCCAATATCCATGTAGCTACATAGTTTGTCATAGTGACAAGGGAAAACAATATCTCCCAAGAAGGCAAGGGAGAACAAAAGCTCCCACGAAGGCTCACAAGTATGTCCTTGAAGAGTTTAACGAGATAATGTTCTTGCACTCCTATTAATAGCTTTGAAGCTCCTATCAAGATTTCTAATTAGAGTATAAAAATGACTTTAAGGAATATATTGTGCATTGCTCTAGTTGGATACTTCGTTGGACATATCCTGTTAGAGAACATGATCCAAGCATGGACTTGTAAGACTTAGGAGCCTTATGGCTAACATGTCATTGTTAGATACTTGACAAAGAGTTTCTTCATATTTTGTTTTAGAGTTCCTACTGGCTGCATTACTATCATGAAATGTGTTCCTTAGTTGGGTGGGAACACCTTGTTGGCTTTTATACATGGATAAAGATTTATCTACTGAGGTGTATTGTAACGAACAAAGTTCGTATACCTACAATAAACTTCAGAATACTTCGAAGACGTAAACATCCATTGTAGAACAAGTAACTGTATATTGAATATTATATAAAGAATTGATATAAGATGATTACAATGAGGGTGAGGGCCTGCTTATATACCCTAGGCAGGTGTCCCTTTATGAACAGTTGTGTCCTTAGGGACATACCTCTCCCTTAACTAATTACTAATTAATCATTATTTATGATGTGTTATTATTATTTATATTTACAATATTTATATCTATATTTTATTCATAACATGTATGCTCAATTTCACTGCGCTATCTAGATTAAAGTTGTCAATGTCCTTTTTAATTGCTTTGAAGCTCCTATTAAGATTTGTAATGTGAATATGAAAATTGGATGTTGGGATTGTTACTCACCAAAAAGTGGGTAACCCAAAGGAGAACACTTTTCTCCTCCTTGGATAGCCAGCCAACCAACAACCCTATATGATCAGCACATAACATGATGCCAGGATCCTCCACTTCTTGCTTTGGTCAGATCTCCCTCTCCCATCCAACATTCCTTCTTGAAGGAAGGTGGGCCATCCATCAATAGGTACTTTAGCCATTTTGTAATCATGTGCTTTCGCTTAATGTTTTGGGCATACTAATATGGATCAAAGGGTAAACTAGATTATTGACCTATATTGACTATATTCTTGTTCACTTCTAGTGGGACCTCCTCTAAGGCCTTAAGGTTTTAGTAAGGGCGCGACTAGGGAGGCTTTAATTGAAGTAGCATGTCCAAGGTATCCCATACTTACCACTTTCCATCCTTCCAGTTATTCCACCTCCATTCTTCAGTTGGTGATCATTGGTCATGGGAATTGGAACCCTTTCATCCTCATCCTTAAATCTAGGTCGGAAAACTTTTCCTTGAAGGTTGATGCAACTAAGAGAAAGGTAAGAGTGTAAGAAAGCCACAATGAAAGAAAAATATAAATTGCAAAAGATGGTTGGAACATTTGATTAGTGTGTGGAAAATAGCCTAGCATGAGCTCTGACCCCCTCATTATCCATCACTCAGTTCCTCAAGAACATGATGCTTCATCTATAAAAGGAATTGTTCTACTATCCCAAACCTAATAAGTGATAAATTAACTCATCATAAGGGGTACTAAATGCAAAATCTCAAAAAGCAAGCTTGGGTTCCTAACTTATGCACCCAAATCAAAGCAAATCATAAAGAAGTAAAAGACAACAAAGGGGTGGAAAAAGTAGGTCGGGGAAAGGGGTAACTCGTGCCTCCATAATTGCTCCCTACTTACATGTATACACTCAGGATGTTGGACCTCCATTAGTTGGTTGTTTGGCTATTGCAACATGCCCTAAAGTTATTCCCACTTTGTTGCCAGCACTTTCACACACCTGTGGATTATTGGGCTAACTTGGGGCCTATCACTTCCCCTTGGTGGTTGGAAACACCTAATAAGGTTACTTATCTAAGCATCCCTAACATAACGAGGTAACCTCTTTACGAGACTTGATCTAGTTAAACATTTGAAGGTGAACGCTGTGTGAAGATTACTACGCCCCCAGCATTAGTCATGGTCCACTATGATGAATCTATAGTTATTGTACCTAATGATAGTCAATTTTCACTTGATCTAAAGAGACAATTGCCCTCCTTTCTTAGCAACATTGTAGAGGCCATTTACCCATTCCATAGAGAAGATGTGACTTTGATGATGCAATGTTGCCTATACAGAGTAGAGCGTTGAGATACTTGATGACCCCACGTGATGCTAGTCATGGTCCACTATGATGAATCTATAGTTATTGTACCTAATGATAGTCAATTTTCACTTGATCTAGAGAGACAATTGCCCTCCTTTCTTAGCAACATTGTAGAGGCCATTTACCCATTCCATAGAGAAGATGTGACTTTGATGATGCAATGTTGCCTATACAGAGTAGAGCGTTGAGATACTTGATGACCCCACGTGATGCTAGACACTCCAAGGTACCCTTAGATGCTGAAAAGTTGAGCCTATGTAGCTTGGTGTTGGAGACATTGATGATCTTCCCAATGGACCCAAGACGCCCCCAGGCTACCCTTGACACTATTTGATGGATGTCACTTCTTTCGAAGCACCAATGACAATGATCAACTTTGTGATGACAAGGAAGGGCTTGCACATCATTTATTAGCCCCAACACTTGAGTAGGAGAGTGCCATATCAGCCCTATTTCCATTTAAGGGTGACATTGGACACCATGAAGACAACATCTTGGTTTGGAGGCACTTTGGAGGCATGACCATGATCTATAAGATGCATCTTTAAGTATGGAGCACTCATTAGCCTATATAACACTTGCGACATTTAGAGGTCATTTGGAGGATGATGTCAAATTTGAGGTCTTTCTTCCCAAACGTGTGGGCATTTATGGCATCTTTTATTATGTTTTTGAGCTATGATGTTGGCTTGTACCCTCTCACTTGTGGAACACTCGAAGGAAACTTCTAATTAGGGCTTTACTTATCTTTTTGTTAAAAAAAAAGAGGGAGTTAGGTCTCATATACATAAAGACTTCTACACGCATTTCATTTCATCATTACATATTCTATTATTTTCCTCTCTAAGAGAGTGCGAGCCAATCTTTTCGCTATTATGGGCAAGATATGATCTTTTGGTGATGTGACTTTCTTGTGGAATAGAATTTTGCATGGAGATGTTATTATGGGATTGAAAGAAGTGCCTTTTGTGGAGATTTTTGTAAGTCTAATGTTTTATCATTGGTATTTTGCATATTGAATTTATGAAGTAGCGTTTCTAATTTATGCCATGACTAAATGCTTAATTATTGTTGGAAACTTGTTATATTGTTGCATGTAAAATTGTTTTATTAAAGGCCTATAGGGAAACACTAAATATGCATTATGTATATTTAACTTCTTCCCTCACAAGAATAATAATTAGAGTTTTAAAAGTGGATGCACTAACCATCCCCCCTTACTCCCTCAAGGTTTTTGCCTTGAAATTTAGCCCTAAAAGACTTCATTAAACCCTAGTAGGGTAAGGCACTAAGTTGATCATCCATAAATTTTTCTAAATTTAATCTTCCTTCTCTTTCTCTCCTAGAGATTTGGGGTAGCCACTATAGTTTCTAATGCAAATTTATGCATAAAAATAATTTTTTTTGTAGAAGTTTGTGGCTCATAAATTAGGATTTGCATCTCTAAATTGTGTAAAGGAGACATCTAGCATAGTGCATGGTTGATACCTCCTATTTAGAGTTGACATCGCCTTATTTTTGTTGTTTATGCACCAATATATTCCCTAACCTAACTTGGGTCTCTACTGGAAGATCTTCGATCCTTTGTTGTTGAACATCATTTGAAGCTCTTTTCTTGGGTTTCTATATGACATTGAACACCTTATCATTGCATGTTATCCAAACCTTAAGTTATAGCAGCCTTATCTTGGTCTAAGCATAGAGTATTTGAATCCTAGTATAGAACATCTAGGTCATTTTGGCCCTATCGATACTCTATCCAATATTTAGACCTCTCATTCATCACCTTGAGCCATAGCATTAGAATTATCCTTTAGGTTGAGCCTCCCTTGTGGTTAGTTACCAAAAAGGAGCAGGAGAAAGGATTTTGAGGTGACAGTGCCAACCCTTTCTCTTGTTCCCATAAGATCTAGCCCTACACAATGAGGCTTTGCACCACGCATGCTAGATTTTGTGGCAACATGGGCTATAGTGCGCATGCCCTATTTGGATACGTTGTTGGTCATATCCCCATTAAAGAACATGACTAGAGCCTTGATTCATGAATCCTGGGTGTTGTATGGCTAACATGTTGCCAATATTAGCTACTTGACCAAGGATTCCTCTTTAATGACCCTATTCATTGTATTTATTTTCAACAAATACAAAAATATTTGAGATAAATATTTTTTGGGTTTTTAACCAACTATAATGAGAAGAAACTAGAGAGACTGGGAGTTGAAATGGCTAGGGTTTCTTCCTACAATTACTGCTATGTTGTCGCCCTCATGCCTCTGCGCGACCTGGATGAAAATGGAGATTGCAGGATGGGAGATCAACGTATCCATCGAAGGTGTGAAGAGGATCTCACAGTTTTTGCTAACCTATTAAACGGTAACTAGAAGATGCATCGCAACTCTGGAGTATGGTTTGTTATTGGATTTGTTGTTGTAAGATCTCATCAAAGGAAGAGGTCCTTTCGAATCATGTTGGTAAGGCGATATGTTTCCGTGACGACTGGACTGCCTTTGCAAAGACTCAACCGGAACTATTCACTTACCCTCGGTGCAGATCTGATCCACCTTCTGCAGATCTGATCCACCGTCTTTCAGATCTAGACTCCGCAATGTAGACCAGCCTATTCTTTGACCAAATCAGGAGTTTTCCTTCCTATTTTGAGTCACTCTGCATAGATCAAACCACTGTCTCTGAGATCTAGTCTTCCCAGTTGTAGATTGGCCTCTGCTTTGGCAAGATTGGGAGTTCTCCTTTCTGTTTCGAGTGGCCCAACATCGATGAGACTTCTCTCAGGATGATCGCAATGGGTGGCTTTCTTTGATGGCTCTTGCAGTGAAGGATGGGGCCTAGGACAAAGGGCAATGTGATTATCACCTTCTGGACCAATCTACAAGAGTTTGGCATCGTTCCATTCCAAACTTGGAACAGTTTCCCACAAATCTGATCAAAAATGCAATGGAAAAGAAAGATCCGAGGATGAATCAACAAAGAAAGGAAAATTCCCAAATTTTTATTAAAAATATAAATGGGAAATCAATCTCAATGAGAGTTTGGAATGGAGAGCGGATACAAAACCTGAAGCAAAGGATACAAAATCATATGGGTGTCCCAATAGATCTTCAAAATCTGATTTTTGCAGGGAAATCTTTGCAAGAAGACCGCAAGATGAGGGACTATGGAATCAAATGTGATTCGAATATTATCCATAATATGAGACTACTTGGAGGTTACCCAGGATCTAGCTCTAAAGGTCCAGTCTCGCTCAGGGATGCATTTAAAGGAAGGCCCAGCTCACAAAAACAACCTGATAACCCCCCCCCCCCAAATCTCCCAAGGCCCTATATTGTGGAACAAATGAACCAAGTGTCTGTATTGACAATAAATCTCCCAGAAGTCAATGAACTCTATTCAGAATTCCATTCAAGAGCAGTTATATGCAAATTGAATGGCTTTTGGCCCAAGACAGAGGACTTAGATCAATGGATAACCTCTAATTTGACTGAAAATTGTGATATTCACCTATGCCCTACAAGGTTTTTTATTGTGAAATTTGATACAACGAAAGATATGGAATTCATCTTAAAATAGGGACCATGGTTTTGGGGCAGTGAAAGTCTATTAATGATCCCATGGTTTCCGGGATTTGATGCAAATACCATGGTGGTCTCCAAAATGCTAGTACGGGTCAGGTTACATAATCTTCCTTTGCATTTCTGGCACATCAAAGCACTAGAAGAAATTGGAAATGCTTTTGGAAAACTCATAAAGGTCGACACAGACAAACTTACAAAAGGAATATTCACATTTGCAAGGATATGTGTCAAGGTAGACCTTAGTAAAAGAATACCTTATCGTATTATGTTGATTCATAATAATGTGCAATGGACCCAGACTCTAGATTTTGAAAATACAACATTCAGATGTCGTATATGTCTACAAACTAGACACCTCCAACATTCATGTCCCCAGGCAAAGAATCTTAAAAGGAAAAAGAGAAAAGACCAAAACCCAAAGGGGTGTCGCTAGTACACAAGAAGATATGGAAGAGGAAGAGGAAATTCCAGAAAATACTACAACTAATGTTGAACAAAACTCTCAGGAAATCATAGAGAAGATCGGAGCTGAGAGGATAGAACTAGCAACAATACCTACAATTTTTCAGCAGCAGAACGTAAAGACCTCTCGGGAACAAGAAGCAAGTGTTACCAAAAGAATTCATGCATCAGAGAGCTTTGACTCTGAAAAATAAACTTTTGTAAACATAAAGGAAACTCAATTGGCTATTGTATCTTCCACTCCCACCTCTAACGGTTGGCGGAAAGTGGAGAAAAAGAAGGGTAGAAATGTATAGTTTAGTGATCTTTTGATGATATGTTTTTTCAGACGTTTATTTCAGCATATGCCTTTTGGCATCTACAACATGTAACTTTCATTATTATATAATGGAAATTACGATTTTTCATGGGGAAAAAAATATTTTATGGGGTTGTAACAAATTTTTTTATGTAAAATAAATCAAATCTGGTATGAGAAAAATCAACACAAACTCAAGTTGAAAGCTCATTTACATGTTAAGGAGATCACTCAAGTGGAAAGGGAGCTAGCCAATGAAAGACACACTCTTTCAGATATAGAGGATCTTCCCAGAGTGGCAAACTAGGTTCTTGATGTGAGTGAATACATGTACATCGTGGACATCTACTAGCATCTCAAGTTTCTCTTGGGGAGGGTGCTTGTAGATAGGAAGATATCATATTGACTCTGAATCAAATAAAGTGATATTTATTGCAATGGACCGCAAGCTCGCGAGAATGGAAAGGCAGATGGCCACTCCTCCTAAACCTGGTTGCTCCCTAAGTAGCAACAAGGAGCACATCCCCGTCGAAGCAACTAATTCAGAGAAATAGGCATGAATGTTAATATGCCCGTTTGTTTTTAGTTTTTAGTTTTTTCGATGTATATTTCAGCAGTTTTCGAGATGAGAAAGGCCCTTGTGGCCAAACAGTGAGAGTTTATGCTTTGGCCTCCTAGAACATTGAACTCTCTTATCTTTTGACATTTTGAATCAATTGAAGTTTGGTGTCTAGTCCGGTTTCCCCAGCACCATGCCAACACAAACTTCCATGGCTATGAATGTAAATCTTTGGATAAAGGAAATACAACTTCTACTAATTCATCAAACCCTAAAAATCTAGGGCTTCATTATATAACCTAAACAACAACAACAAACCCTTTAGTCCACTAGAGATACTTTAGAAAATGTGATTTGGTCTTGTAAATTCCAGACCTTTGTGCAAATTTCAAATCCTAACTATTCATGCACAGAGATTTCAGAATTCGGTGGTGATTTCAAAACTCTTGAACAATGTTCATATCATCACTTTTTATCATCAGGGAACTCAACATTGATCTAGGTTTGTACATTAGACTTTCAACTCCTCAAAAAGGGTGTCACTTAGCTCTTCTAATCTTTTTGCCTCTACTACTGAGGTTTGCGGTCTCAATCACTATGATTTTGACTTATCAACTTGCCCAAAAATTTGACACTTTTTCTAGGTAGCTCAGATGCAAATAATGCCTCTTTCTTCATACACCTATGATGTTCAAGTTGCAATCATGCTTCTGACCTTAGCTCTGATACCATGTTGAGAAATCTAGGGCAACTTAATTAGGGCTTATTTAAATTGTTTTCTCTTATCTTAAACACTTTCTTGTGATGTTCTTATCAATTCTTCTTCTCTTCTTTAGAATCAAATCAAATGGGACAACCTAGACCCATTTGACTTCCTTCCATCCATCAAATCAACCTCCCATGTAGACAAGTCAACCTTCATTCAAATTCTTCATAATTCAACACAAGTCAGACCTTCAATATGGGTCAACAAAAGTTTCGACCCTCTCTGCAATTTTGATTTTCGACCCTACAATTTTCCTCAACCATCTTAACACTTGTGGCAGTAAATAGAGAATTTTGGCCTTCTTGTTATATAAAAGTCTTCGTCATCATCATTAGCCTCGTCTCTTCCTTTATTAGTCTTCAAACTTTCTTTTCTTCCCTTGATAGTTGCAAATCAAATGGATGCCCAAACAAGTCGCGTAGCACTTCTATTTATAGTGTTTTTAGGGTCTTTTACGAAGCCGACATGATAGGAGAGGAGGCCAACTTGATGATATACAAAGACCAAGAAAGGTCTTATAACATAATGACATGAATAATGACTTAAGACTCCACCCTAGAATCCTTCAATGGAGGCTTGACATACATAGAGCATGAAACCCATGCTCATAAAATAAATTTTCCTTTTATAATAATTTTCATTTTTCTTTCTTTTGACAAATACATTACATCATGACTCAAATACAATTATGAACACTGACACTAGTTACATTTCTCAATATCCCTGACAAATTACCAGCCTATAGGCTTGCTTGCAAATTTTTTCTTTAATCTTTACTTTAGTTGTTCTTACAACACATAATAACCCTTGGGCACGTCGTACAGACTCGATTCATACGTCCTCGTGCTTGCAAATATAGACTTGACTCTTGTATGCAATTTTGAGACTGGTTCCTCATAGTTGAAGTTTTTATACCATCTTAAATTCTCGCTCTAGCAACCCAGTTATTTATTAACCTAGCAGATCAGCGTTCTGAATAAAACACGGCTAGGGTTTTAACATAGAATATATATATATATATATATATATATTATATATATATACAACCAATCTCAATCATATAAGCACGATATTTTTGCCCAAACAAAAATTCTTCATCAAAATAACATTAGAACCTACTTCAGCCCCCTTACAAGAAAAAATGGCCCACTGAAGAAAATATATTATAACAAAAACATGGATCTGATCAAACCCTCATTAGCTGATTTATACCCCCCTCCTTGCACTTTCCTCAAAACCGATACACTTGAATGCGAGTACTCCACACTATCATTGATTATTCACTCTCATTGTGTCTTGCACTCAAGACGTGTGTCTTCTCCCTTAACCTAGCTTTTCTTTTATAAGCTTGAGTTATCATTGAATCCCTAACCCTAATCTTCAATGTGATTAACAGTTGAGATTAGATCTAAACATCATTTAAGATTGACAATTGAAATGACATCTAGTTCACTAATGCAAAAACCTTTGCATTTCATCAAGTAGCTCACTTTATCTTATAAAAATAAATTACTTTAATCACTAAAGTAATTTGCTAAGGGTGTATTAGGCAACTTCTACACACCTAGAACCTTAGACATATGCAAAAGCACTTGCCCAAGCTACAAACATCAACAAAATAACTGGAGGAATCAACTTATAGTAGCAAATTTAGTGGCAAGACCCAATTTAGAGAAATGGGATCTAAAACCTTTAAGGGCCACTTTAAGGCCTTAAATTATGTTTAGTTGAGGTAAAACTTTGTCGCTTAAAGCGCCACACCCTATGACGCTATTCTCTACTAATGTTATCAAGACCGGACCGAACTAGTCCGTCCGACCGATTTGAGGCCAAAACCGGTTTGGATTGGTGACCTTAACCGTTTTTGGCCAGTTCATTACCGAACTAGCCGGTTCTTGTACAAGATCAATCGGTTCAGTACCAAACTGACCTTTTTGCATTGAACCAGCAGATTTTGTACAATGTTGCCAGAGACCCTTTGAACACAACTTTTTTTTCAAAAAAGCAATGATTTATGGCGAGGGAAGCCTAGTATTTGACCATATTACTCTATTCATGCTATGCAATTCATAATAATGTTAAATGCTTAGTAAAAGTGATATTCTCCTCTATCATGAGCCTACCAAAAAAAATACCCACCACTCAAACAAAATCTTGACTTGACATGCTATGCTTTTTCTATCTTATTTTAATGCTTAAAGGGTGATATTGATGACAAAAAACCATATAGGAAATGAATTTTATGATATATAGGTATTCATTGTAGCATAATTTTTTTTGGATGCTAGAGGCCATCTGGAGCTTGCTTGTCGATGTATTTTCGATTAAGAGATGGATTGTACTCGATGCTATTTTGGTTATGTGCACCCTTACACGTTGAATAAATGAGAACTTTTACTTATTTATGTATAAATGGTTTGGATTCATATGGATCCACATGAATATATATGTTTTTCTTTCAAATTTGAATATTGTGTTTTTGATTGACCGGTTTTTAACTTTTTTGGTCCCTTTTTTTACCAGTTTCCGTCTCGTTCTGACCAGTTCCTGGTCTAGGGTGTCTATCTGTTCAATGAACAGTTTGGTTCTGATAACTATGTTCTATACATAGAGACCTTTCCAATGGACCAAGAAAAACATCAATCAAAGTTCGGATGCAAAGTTTGTGCCTCCCGGAAGTTGACCTATCGTGACTGACCACCATAATTTGTGAGGATGCCACATCAACCCCCGTTACTCATAGAAAAGGGGGATGTGGAGACTATGAAAAAACTCTAGAAGGGTCAAAGTTGTAAATCTAATTCAAATTTTAAGTAATTAAACTTAACCCTGAGTTGGACATCGAGTTGTGTCATAACTTAACCAGTAGGAGGAAAAGGAGTTCAACTCTATTTGCTTGCACTTTGCTACGTAGTAGTGCAGAGTAGCTGAGTGTGGATATAGAGAGATCAGAACAGAGGGGTTTGCATTTTGTTGCAGCCCACGGGCCACACTTCTCATGTATAACTCCATAGACAATGCCTTCTCCTTTGTCTTTGCATCATTTCCATTCCAGACAAAATAGAGCATAGTAGCCTCACATTCCATTAGGGTTTTATTCCAAAAGAGTTTTCCAGAGCATATATTGGCGTTCATTGTCACTGGTGTCTCTTTGTATTTCATTGTTCTCTATTTTCCACATTTAATATATTGCATGGATAAATAACAAAAACCAGTAATAACACATCTAGAATCAAAAGGAATTAAACCTTTATAGTATAACTTTCAGATTGTTTTAATAGATATATTTTGACAAACTGTCCAATGTAATATTCACAACAGTTTACAAATCAATAGATAATATTTGTAATGGTTTGAATGTCAAACTACTACATTAATTTTTTTGGAGAACTAATGTTGCATAGTCAACAGTTTGGTTAGGGGACAACTATACTTCCTCAAAACTATCGAGATACATCTACCAGGCATCTTCATATTTTAAGGTAATTATCTAGGGGACATGATGAAGTCCCACACACCCTCAACGCCAACCCCTTCCAAAAGTGGACTTCCCTTATTCATATATTTTTCTTTTTAAGGTATCATTTTGGTTAGAACATCAAACCAGCTTACTAACAAGCTCTTGCTAAGAGGTGAGTGAAACGAATGTTAGTTTTTGGTAGCATCGAAAGTGCTCTAGCCTTGAAAATTGGTGGAGAGGTTAAGGCACATGAGTTCTAAAGGACCCTAGAAACCGTTTGGTGAAATTCCACCCAGATTGTATTTTATTAAAATAAGTAACATTTTTAATGGGGTTCCTAAGTCTAAACTTAAGGAAATTAAAATATTAATGGGTATTAATTAAAATATGGGTGAGAATGATCTAGAAGGCGGATCAAACCATGTTTTACTCTTAGCCGTTGATTAGAGACTTAATCTCGGCCATTGAAGACTCAACAGGAAAAGTATAAAATGGAGGGTTGGGGTTCATTTGGAAACACACACACACAGATTGAGGAAATCGATTTTTCGAGGTGAGAAGTTCTCAGGAAGGAAATCGATTGGGAGATCTGCGATCTTGCAGCTGAGGAGCAAAGAGAATCCGAGAGAAGGACTTTCTGGTGAATACAGAACAGAGAGGTAGAGACAACTTGCAGTGGCAGCACAGTAGAAGAAAGAGTTGTCGTTAGGCAAGTCTAGGGCCACACAACCTTGACGCAGAGCCAGAAGGGCTAGCGCAGAGGAGAAAGCTGCGTGTCACGCAAAAGCCGAAACTGTCGAGAACTGCCGAAACAACCAAGATCGCTGATGCAGAGGGCAGAAGAGCTGACGCAAAGCCTAAAAGGCTAACGCAGGGCCAGCGCAGAAGTAGTCAGGGTTAGCCACAGTCTTGTTTCCGAATCAGCGGGAATTCTGCCAGGTGAAGTGAGGTAAAACTCACTCAAATTTTCCGCCAGAGTTTTCTCTGTAAAGGTTTGCTAGATGAGCATCCTAGATTTGTATTCAGATATTCTCTTGGATAATAATAAACCCTCAGAGTTGTTGCACCAATTTTCCCGCATTAGGTTTTTCCGGGGACTATTATGTCCAAAAATAAGCGTGTCCTATGTATCTTGTTCTTTGCTCTGTTTTTTGTTTCATGAGATCAAATATTTAATTAGTGTAGCCTGCAGAAATAATTTGCTTCAGTATTCATAAGAATAACTTGATAATTTATGTTAAAAATCAAGTAGGTGAAGTAGATTCGGATTTGCAGTAGGGGTTCCTTCAGTGTAGGAATTTTCACATGGCATCAGAGCATTGATCTTGAAAAAGGGAAGAGCAGATCAAGTGTTGAGCAGTAAGGCTGTAAGCAGCACTTGGCAGTAATTCGAATCCCCTTGAAGGGATTGCGCAGTCCTTGTCGTGAAGCAGATCCGAGGAAATCTCTCTCTGAGTGAGACGATAAAGAGGTGTGATTCCCAGTTCGTGAGTTCGCAGAGGCAGAGGGAGTGACGCAAAGCCTTAGCGCAATGCTTGAAGGACGTAGTTTCTACAGGGGCAGAAATCCACTGGAAAAAAACGAAGACAAGTAGAAGGGGAATTTTCTCCTCAAAGAACTTTCCGCCAGAAAGTTCAAATTTCTCACTTGTTGAGCAGTTGAGCAGTGCTATGCAGTGACTAGAGGAGTTAGTTCGACAGTTGGGTGAGATGGCATCGCATGGGCTCAGAGACCAGGACAGGTTGGAAGGTGCTTTCAATTATGTCATATGGAAGACCAGAATCTTAGCTATTCTGGAAGAATACGATCTCGAGGCCTACATCAAGAGTACTGTGGTTGTTCCTACTGACAACAATCAAAGGAAGAAGTACAAGGCCGAGCAAGGGAAGGCAAAGAGGCTCATTCTCGTTGGAGTTTGAGATCATGTGGTCTCACACTTGTAGGGCAAGGTACAGCTTGAGAGATGTGGAAGCCTGGTCTTATTTGTATGAAGGCTCTTCTGAACAGTGGAAGATGTGCTTAGAGCAAAAGTTGCAACGAACTTTGATGCAGAAAGGAGAAGGGGTTAACTTCTATCTTCAAAGTCTTCAAGACACTACAGACCAGCTTGCTGCAATGGGGTCCACTCCTCAGCCAACCGCGATGGTGAGGATATTCCTGAATGGAGTCTCGAATGAATGGCAAGTTTTAGTCCTAAGCATATTAGTCAAGGAAAAACTACCTTCATGGGAGGAGATGTGGGCGGCTCTTCAACAAGAGGACTTACGGAGGGACCTAGTGAAAGTCAACCTCAATTGCAGCAGTGGAAACGGCACAAAGACGAGGGAGGAGTAGGAAAACGCAGCTCCAGCATTGAAGGGACAACATAATCAAAAGCGTAAGGAGGACATTTCGAAGGTGAAATGTTTGCAAAAGGATAAGGACGAGAAGCATGATCCAAAGGTTGCAGCAGAGAAGATAGACGAGAATGAGTTTGCCATGAGTGCCCATGCATCTCCAGGAGGGAAATGGGGCGATATTAATCTGTAGTCAGGAGGACTACATGTGGGTAGGATCCTTGAGGAGTCCACTTCATGGATCAATTCCTTGCTACAAGAGCCCAAGATTCAGCAGTAACGAGATGGACTTAGTGTCAGATGATGCAGTGGAGTGTTTGGAGGACAGATGCAATAGCTTGGGACCAGAGACTGATCAGCACAGAGCAAGGTTGGCAGCAGTGCAGTTGGCACAGTGCAGAAGTCAGCAGCAACGCAGAAGATTCAGAGGATCAATAACAGTCAGATTCCAACATTCATTGTATTATGCTAAACACATTTAAGTTCAGTGAATTTTGGATGTTTTTCAGTTGCTTCTCTCAACAACTGAGTTGCAATACGGGTGCAGTGTTAGCAGTGGCAGTGCTAGCAGCATAGCAGACGCAGCGTTTGAGAGGGAGTTGTAGTACAGATATAGCAGTAGCAGTGGCAATGTCATGGGCAACAGGACAGTAGCAGCAGTAGCAGCACAATGTTGGTGGCAATAGCAGTACAAAAAGGAAGTGCTTCAGAAACATAGTAGCATGCAGGTGGAGTCTAGACATTGTTGCTAGAGCACTTTCCTCACTAATAGGGAGTGTTAGTTTTTGGTAGCATCGGAAGTGCTCTAGCCTTGAAAATTGGTGGAGAGGCTAAGGCACATGAGTTCTAGAGAACCCAGAAACCGTTTGGTGAAATTCCACCCGGATTGTATTTTATTAAAATAATTAATATTTTTAATGGGGCTCCTAAGTCTAAACTTAGGGAAATTAAAATATTAATGGATATTAATTAAAATATGGGTGAGAATTATCTAGAAGGCAGACCAAGTCATGTTTTAATCTTAGTCGTTGATTAGAGACTTAATCTCGGTCATTGAAGACTTGAGAGGAAAAGTATAAAATGGGGGCTTGGGGTTCATTTGGAAACACACACACAGAGATTAAGGAAATCAATTTTCCGAGGTGAGAAGTTCTCAAGAGAGAAATCGATTGGGGAGATCTTGCAGCTGAGGAGCAGAGAGAATTTGGGAGAAGGACTTTCCGGAGAATACAGAACAGAGAGGCAGAGAGAACTTGCAGTGGCAGCGCAATCGCCGAGAGAGCTGACGTTGGGCCAATCTGGGCCCACGCAGCCTTGACGCAAAACCAGAAGGACCAGCGCATAGGAGAAAGTTGTCTGTCACGCAGAAGCCAGAACTACCAGAACAGTCGTGATGGCTAACGCAGAGCCTAAAAGGCTGACACAGGGCCAGCGCAGAAATAGCCGGGGTTAGCCAGTCTTGTTGTCAAATCTGCCGGAATTCTGCCAAGTGAAGTGAGGTAAAACTCACTCATATTTTTCGCCAGTATTTTCTCTGTAAAGGATTGCTAGATGAGCATCCTAGATTTGTATTCAGATATTTCTCTTGCATAATAATAAACCCTCAGAGTTGCTGCACCAGTTTTCCCGTAGCGGGTTTTCTGGGGGACTATTGTGTCCAAAAATAAGTGTGTCCTATGTATCTTGTTCTTTGCTCTGTTTTCTATTTCACGAAATCAAATATTTAATTAGTGTAGGCTGCAGAAGTAATTTGCTTCAGTATTCAAAAGAATAACTTGATAATGTATGTTAAAAATCAAGTAGGTGAAGTAGATTCAGATTTGCTGCAGTAGGGGTTCCTTCATTGTAGTAATTTTCACAACGAATAAATGTGAAATAGAACAAGCTTTGGCTTTGGAAGTTCTTAACTTAGCTGGGTGGATGCAGGAAAGAAGCCTAGTGGTGAGCAAAAACTAATCAATCATTGTCAAGGAACTGTTGCAGCAGACAGATTTAAGGTTATAATCATAGAACAAAATCTAAGTCCTCATGTTCAGGCCACAGGCATTTACTCTTGGCTAATTGCAGGTATTAGATTACAATATGCATTATACTTCAATATAGGTGGCCTGTTGACATTATTGAATGTAACTTTGTATTAGAAGTTTTCTCCACAATTGTCCTATATAAAGATGGCATGCCAAAAAATGTAAATACAAGAAAAAGATCCATATGGCATTTATTTCACCACTATTTGCACATTTTTTAAACTCTCATTTATTAGCTTCAGCCCTTCTAATATTTTGTTTCAATTTTGAATGTGATGTTACTACGAAAGTTCATGCACGAGTCAACTTTAGTATGCATAAGTTGATGGATTTTAGAAGGGGATAATTGGTCCAATATTTTAAGAGAAATCCTAGTGTGAGTAGAAAAATGGGACAAACTTGAGTTGAAAATACAAGTGAAGTGGATTTAATAACATAGAGCTACTGCAGGAAAAATGATGCAGTTGCTTTTGGGGCAAAAAGACTGAAATTTCTCAAAATAACAAGAAAACTTAAGATCACTTGAAGCCAACCAGCTCGACAAACTTGTGCAAAACTACACCAAAATACAGAGCGAGAATATAAGGCTATGTAAAAAGCACACACAAGGAATTGAAATAAAAAAGTAGACAGTGATGGTTTTCAGGATACAAAGAAAAATAGCCATCTGGTCTGATGAAAGAAACCCTGTCCCCTCCATTCAGTATGACCTTCACATTTGCAGTTTTGCTAGGAAATCCATGAGTTCTCACTCCAAGTCCTATCAAAAGCAAAGCCAAACATCATCAGAACCAGATGCTAAAAACAAGACAAACATAACCAGAAGCAAAAGCAGCAATAAATACATTTTTAACAGATATCGTCAAACAAAGCACCACCATAATAGTGAGGATGTAAGCATAAAGATATAAACTGTTGAATAGAGATTGGTTTTTGAATTAATTACCTTCTATTTTCACTCTACCGGCAATTGTGTAACCATCTGCAATCCTGCCACATTTAACCAGGATAATACTTAGCTGTGATTCTAACCACAGCAACAAAAGCTAAATGATTAATTCAGCATTGAACAAAAGGCATCACCAACTTAGCATTCAGATGAATTTTATCAGTCTAACTAATATTATCAGCTGCCATGCCAAACAATGACCACATTGATGGAACCCTGGGGAAACAGAAGTCAAAACCCGTCAATAGAATCCCTAGACAGCTTTCCAGGACTCCAAATAACAGCCTGTTGGTTCCATATTTTCCCATATAATTGACAGTAAGTACATCCCAACATTGTTTCTAAAAATTATATACATCAAAATAAGGAAGGGTATAACATTGTTTAATAAAAGAATTTGCCAGGGAATTTGAGTAAGGCTGTCGATAGGTCTATGCACAGAATTTAATAAAATCCCATAGGTACTGCTGTCATTGAATCTGATAATGTTTGTGATTCTTATAGATGACTTTTGTTGCTTGAGTATGCATGCCACCAAAGGCTGTGATCAGGGCTTGTGTTAACGATGTTTGGGAACTTCCTGGTTGGCATTGTATTAGCACCCATAGCCTAATAAAGGGAAAGTTCCAACCATCATGGTTCATGGAAGGTTTTCCCCCTAGGTAAGTGGTCTTTCTGCTCATGACATTGCCCACTTACCCTATCTTGTGTGGGTTAAGTTTCCTAGACAGCCTACGGAGACCTGACCCACCTGGCCTTTCCTAGAGCATATCTTGTGCCCATTGGAGGTGTTATCCATCATGAGAACTACTAAATTCTCAACCCTACACCACAGAAAAGGGTTTTCCTGACGGTCAATTTGTGCAAGGATTCAAAGAAGTTTGTCCTCATCTAAGTAGGTAATAAGATGATGAAATAGCTTATCAAACATATCAACTTATCAAACGAGTACATTCAATGGCAAGTTTGGATCAAAAAATCCATCGTTGCCCTGTAATGGTCCAGTCAAACCCCCTGATTGTTTGTGTTTCAAGGGCCATTCACGCCCAAGCTTAGTATACTTGTCATACCAACAATGACATTAAAGGTTGATGGGTCTCAGTTGTTCAGAAGAACTCATAGAATAATAAGGTTGTTTCTAACCAGAAAAGGCAACCCCCTAAACTAAGGTTATGCAAGAAGTCCACTCTAGCTAGCAGCCTAGCCCCACAACCTCCAATGTCAAAAAAGAGCTAATGCACCCTTCTCAAGCCTCATCCTCTCAGGCAAAATACAAGAGGGTGTGCTCTCTAGCTCCTCTTAAGAATCCACAAGCAACATCATCTCCCAAAGAAGAAGAAAGGAAACCTAAGTTTCAAATCTTAGAAGATTGATTGTATGGTGTTGTGATAAAATCTACAATGATATCAAATTCATGAGATGGTTTGGTCAAGCTACGTGAGAATGTTTATTATGATAATATGGAGATTATCACTACCATTTCTCAATGAAGGTAACATTGTGGAATGTCAAGAGTCTGATAGGCCCCTACCAAAAAGCTATGGTCCATAGTGCAAGGACTCAATTCTAAGAAAGAGTTATTTATTTCTTGCTTAAAATTACTTTGACAATCATGTGGCCACACACCATTGATATATAGTCGAGCCACATCTGAAGGAGAGAGGGTGTGGCAACACTGGTCTCTCCATAGTATGCCTCAATCATCATAGGGTCGTGAACAAACAATTTGTTAAAACTTGTTTCAATTTTGTTGAATCTTCATGGTCATATCAACATCTACATACCTAATAACACAAAAAAGAGGATCAACTTTTGAATATGGATGCCCAACAAGTTGCAATAAGCCCATTGGCTTGTCTACAGTGATATTAAGATGGTCGAAGCTGAAGAAGGCAAGGAAGGCCTATTACTTGGCTAAATGTTGTAGTATGATAAGGATGTATGGAACTCACTCAGAGGCAAACTTGGGATGTAAGATCCTAACAAGTTAAAGCGTAGATACTCTTCAAAGTTATGGATCACTTGGTACAGTTTCCAATAGGTTGCAAAAAGGGTCCTTCGCAAACGAATAAATCAAGCTATGTTGTCTACGCAAAACTCTTTATATGTCAACTATTTCAAAAGCAGGCTTATCCAAGTGTTCGGAGGAAGCAACTCTCTTGAACCCTAACCAAATTGTTTTCATTGTCCTAAGTTACATGGGTGGAAACTCAAGAAGACAAGGAAAGCCCTATTACTAGTTCAAATGTTGTAGTCTGATAAGAATGCATGGAACTCACCCAAAGGCAAACTTGGGATGTATGATCCTAACGAGTTAAAGCGTAGATACTCATCAGAGTTATGATTCACTTGGTACAATTTTCAGTAGGTTGCAAAAAAGGTCCTTCTCAAAAGAATAAATTGAGGTATGGTTAAGCAAAACTCTTTATATGTCAACTATTTCAAAGGCGGGCTTATTCAAGTGTTGGGGGAAATCAACTCTCTTGAACCCTATACTGATCTATTTTTCATGATCTCGAGGGCCAAGAAAATGAGGATTCACAAAACCAGATCCATTTAGAAATTTGAATGCATCTGAACAATAGCTTTAAAACTTAGACTCGAACTTCGAATCATCCACCTATCAACTAGAGTTTCTTCTAAAATGAGAGACATCGGGTTTCTTACCAATGAACATTTCTTCGAGAGTCTTGGAGTCCAATGCTTGATGAGGGCATCGGTTTTGAACATATACAATGGTATTTGCAGCTTCAGCCCATAGAAACTTCAGAAGGCCTTGATCATGAAGCATGGCACGAATAGCTTCTAGAATAGAGCGATTCTTCCTTTCAGCCACACCATTCTGCTCGGGGATGTATGGTGTTGCAGTCTCCCTCTTAATGCCAGCTTCTCTGCAATAATCTTAGAATTCATTGGATTAGTACTCGATCCCATTATCAGTCCTCAATATCTTGATTTTCTTCTTGAATTGGTTTTCAATCAAGGCTTTGAAGTGTCGGAACCAGGTGAACACTTCATCCTTCTTATTCAAGAAGTAGATCAAGGACTTGCGAGAATAATCATCCGTAAAGGTGAGATAATACAAGTATCCTCCCAAAGAGTTTACGGGCATCATACCAGATATATTGGAGTGGATCAATTGCAATATGTTCGTGGTCTTGCTATTACTTGAGGGGAATGGTCCCCTTGTAAGTTTTCCTTCGGCACATCCCGAACATACACCTTCATGCTCTACTTTGAACTCGGGCATACCTGTCACCATCTGTCTCACATCGGGTAGGGCGTTATAATGAAGATGGGCAAACCTCCAGTGCCATAGTTCAGATTGTAGAGATGTGTCGCAAGACATGACTCCCAATGGACTTCCTCCAACTTTATATAAAGTGTCAACCCTAAACCCAAGAGTAAAAGCATCTTTAAAATTTCTTTTCCAAACACATACCTTTCCATCAAAAAAAGCCACCTTGAATCAATTATCTTCCATCGTTGAAATAGACACCAGGTTCTTCTTGAGATCGAGTACATATAGTACTTCTTGCAAATGAATAGTGTTACCTTCATTCAATTGAAGGGTGGCATTCCCTACTCCCTTCACGAGATAGGTGGCATCGTCTCCAAGGATGATCTCCAAGTTTGTCTCCTTTTCTATCAGATTAGAGAGGGCATCCTTGTATCCGATGAAGTGCCTTGAGGCACCACTATCAATCAGGCAATTTTCCAAAGTGTTCGAAGGAGAGGCAGTGGAGAGGGATGATATAAGATAGTACTCTTTTTGCTTATTGTTAACAACATTGGATTCTTCATGCCTGGAGTTCCTTGATTTCTTGAAGGGTCGACCATTTCCTTGATGTCCCACATTCCTTTTTCCTTTGCCACTGGACCTGCCATTCCTTTGATCGTTGTTGTTGAAGTTGCCCCTGGAATGATCGTGATCATCATCATCATGCAATGTATCCCTTCTATTTGGACACGCCCTTGCATAGTGGCCAAACTTATTGCATACAAAGCATCTTCCCTCCCTTCCATTTTTGAATCTCGGTCTTCCTTGACTTTGCTTCTTTGAACCTGCATTGTTCTTCCTCTTGGCTTGAGCGAAGAACGCAACGGGGTTGCTTCTATTAGAAGGCATTTCTTGCTCCACAATTCTTGTTTCTTCTTGAATGCATCTCGACATCAATTCTTCAAACCCTAGAATTCGATCATTGTTGAATATAGTGGTTCTAAATACATACCACTTAGGTGGGAGTCCTCCAAGGGTGATGAGAGTAAGTTCCCTATTAGGAATGACTTCTCCAATCGAGAGTAGATCATTCTCAGTAATCCTCAAGAAATAGGATTAAATGTCCTCGTCCTTGCCCTTCTTAATATCCTTCAACTTATTCTTGAGAAATAGAATTTGATTAGCATTACTAACCTTGAACATGTCGGCCAACCTGTCGTAGATCTCCTTGGAGGTCTTCAATTCAGAGATATAGGCCACCAGATGCTTGTCAATGGAGTCCCTGATAATCTTCTTCGCTTTGACTTCAACCCTATTGTACTTGGTCTTCGCAGCAGCCAGTGCATTTGAAGAAAGCTCGGGGATTTTACCCTACACATAATCTTCTTCGTTTTGACTTCAGCCCTATTGTACTTGGTCTTCGCAGCAACCGGTGCATTTGAAGGAGGCTCGGGGATTTTACCCTGCACATAATCCATCACTTCTTTTTCTTCCAAGGTCAAATCAAAAGATATCTTCCATCCATGATAGTCAGATTTATCATGGAGCTTGTTTTCAGCCGAGATGTAGGATGAAGAACCCATTGAGCCTTTTGTCCTTGTCCAACTGTCTTTGGTGATAGCTCTTTCACTCTTGCTTGGGCTTTGTCTTCACCTCAGCTATGATACCATGTTAATTTTAGGCTACAATGGTATGTTCTATGCTTTAGAGCAATTTTACTTCAATTTCTTAATTAGCACAATATCCATATCCAGTTTAGCAATCACATCAACATGATAGTAAAATGCAGATAGAACATAAACATAAACAGTAGAAGACAAACCAAGACAAGAGGACACAAGATGTGGCACCAGCCATGGACAAACTTCAATGTGGGGAAACCCTTGATCAATGCTTCTTATAGTCTTCAATAGTTCAACAGAGAGAGAGATAGTACAATTTACAAATCTGATAATTTATAACAACAACAAAAGAGCCCTAACCAGAAAAGTCAACGCTGGTCAACAAGGCAGATTTGATCCTCAACAAATTGGTCAACTTCAATCAACTTCAGCCTCCAAACAACAAGATGAATCAGCCCTCTAAATAGCGCAAAAACAGCCCAGTCAAAATCTGGTCAAACAGCCCACCTGCGGTCAGCCCTCAGCTGCAGTCAACGTTTAGCCTCAATTTTTGTGCCCAAAAAAGCGCAGTCAAAGGAGTCAACGCATGGTCAAACTGTCCCAGAAATTCGGTCAACGCAGCCAATGCCCAAAACATAAATTTCTCTTTCTTTCCTTCGCACATCTGCCCAGAAATGCGTACCCAATCAATGAAGAGAGAGAGATGTGTGAAGTGTGAGTGTGTCCAAATGAGGCTAAGGCATCATGTATTTAGACCAAACATTGAGGATGAATAGACATAATTGTTGGGCTTCTGAGCCTACATAAGTTTGTTGGCCGACCTTGACAATTTGTCCATAATCAAAACAAATTCATAACTTCATTTGTACATGTCGGAATCAGATGATCTTTATATCAATCCTACACCTCTTGGAAAGACAAATCCAAGAAAAATATCAGCTGTCATAAATAAGATGTCCCATGTGGAGTTTGGCCCTAATTACCAATTTTAACAGATTGTGGTTTTGAGATGGGCTATTTTGGTTCTACACCAGCCTGATTTGGATTTTGCATATGGTGGCTGATTAAGCAGACTGCATTTGACCATGGAAATCTATTGTTTAAACTTTAAACTTTATATTAACAGTTAAACTTAAAGGAAGCTTCTTATCCAAAAAGGATAGGGAAGATCACTTGCCTATAAAGTGCTCAAAGCAACAACCTGACAAAAACCTGATGGAGGTGACAGGGTGCTAGCTATCTATTTGCAGTGCTCACTTGTCAAAAAATACAGACGTTTTGTGTTGCCTCCCTATCAGCTTGAAGGGTAACGCAGAGCAAGGTTCTCCACCTGGAAAGATAACCCCTACAATAAATGACTCCAAAGCCTTGATTTTATCTCTCACGCTGGCATAACAGGTATGTATTATGTAATCATATATTTTTTATATTAATTTTGAGCTGATGAAGCCAGTATTATGTAATCAAATACTGGCAGTTAAACTTGTGTGGGTAAATTCAATGAACAATTACCTCAAGCCTCCCCACATTTCATCAACTACAGCTATAGTAGATCTCGAGGCTAGGGTTTTGAATTATAATTGCTGACTTATTTCAATTTTACTAGGGGTTTAATGGTTTCGAGCACACAACTATGAACAAACCTCTAAATATGGCTACCAAAAACAACCAAAATTCATCTGATCCTATGGGGCAGAGATGCAATATCTAAATTAGGCTTAATTTAAATATAATTACGCGTTTTGAACATTCTGCGAAAACGAGCAAAAAAAAAAAATTAAGGAACCTAGAATAAAGATTTATCGCCGCAAACCTGGACAGTATATATGTTTGCTCACTTGAACTTCGAAGTCCAGAAGGTTTCTAAAAAACTAAAAATAAACTGACATTAAAGAGATCGAAGAAGTGCTTTCAAACCTGGTAGATGAGACCGCTAGAACCGAGCCAGGCAGAAGATAAGTGAGTACGACGATAAAGCAGAGGCAGGACACCAGAATTCCGCGATCCATGGTCGTCAAAATGTTTCACAGACCGGAGTTTCAGGGTTGACCTCGCCTGCGCTTAGAAGGGAACTCGTACCCGGAGTCCGATGGAACTTAAGAATCCTTTTTAGGTGAAACCTATGTTGAAAACGGGTTTCAACTGTGATTATTTTATTATGTTTCTCTTATGTATCATATATGGGGAGAACAAGAAACACATCAGATGTTGTTGCTAAAGGACGGGAATATACGGAATACCAATTTGAGCCAACGGTCCCATTATTTATTACCCACAAGGCTGTTTTTTTATTGTGAGGTTCTATGTGGTAACATGTAGGCCTACACTATCAATTTGAGCCAACGGTGTATTATTTATTATCAATTTGAGCCAACGGTGTATTATTTATTATCTATTATTTATAAAGCATTTTTTATTGTGAGGTTTTATGTGGTAACATTGTAGACTGATACTCTAGAGATTTTTTACGTGGCATTTTTTAAAGTCAATTTTTCATTTAACACAGTGACCCTCTTTTTTATTTAATCTTCATTTAATGTTGTCGCTTTCCGCCCTCATTTAACGTGTTGGCATTCTTTTGCACCGTAATGTGCAAATACTAGTTATAATATATGTGTTCATTGTGATGTAGGAGAAGAACAAGGGACAGAAGTTGTGAGTGGAATCCATGTTTACTTTCATTGTTTTCCTTTTCTTTTTCTTTTTATGAGTGGAATCCATGTTTACTTTCGCAGTTGTCTATAATGCGACTTTTTGAAAGCCTTTTCGGTGGGTTTTTCCAATCAAAATCCGGCAGCAATTTATTGGAATCTCAAGTTTGATAGCTAGTTTCTGCACAATCAAAGTGTCCCAGGGTTTTTTCAGGGTGCTGAATCCAAATATGTAGTGAAAAAACCATTTTAATTACAACAAATCAATATTTAACCTCAATTTCTTCCATCGGATTCCGTCACCAGAATCTCCAAAAAGTCACATTATAGACAACTCCTTTACTTTCATTGTTTTCTTCTTTTTTTCTTTTTGTGAGTGGAATCCATGTTTACTTTCATTGTTTTTCTTTGTCTTCTTTTTCTTTTTTTCTTTTGGGTTGTAATATATGTTTTTTTTTTAGCTTAAAAGGTAATAAACTCAAAATTAGAAAAGGTAGAATTTGTACATATTGATTGATTAATATTAGTTTATTGTAATAAGGTTCAAGGGGTAGGCATTTCCTAGTGTGGGTTTTTGTTAATCCTATTAGCACTTACTGCTATTGAAGGGTTGAGATCTAGTAAGACTAAGTGACACTAGTCTACTCTCAAAGACTTCATGGCATGATCATCGATAAGAAGACCTTATATATTTGGTTTCTTCAATTTCCAAAAAAAATGTGATTTTGAGCAATTGTACATTTTCGATATTTGGACCATCAAGGGCCCACACATTAAATTTGATTCTTCTTCTTGATCCTTGTGAAATAAGCAAGTCCAGTGAAAATGTTTTCACTTAGATCTTGAATTGCATTTTTTCCTCTGCTTTTATGCTTTTTTTTTTGTTTTTTGTAATTATGGTCCCAAAACTTGTGTTTTTGCTTTTTTGGGAAGACTACCTCTTAGGCATGTATATAAATAGTAAGTTTATATATTTGGCAGGGGTAGGTGTTCTCGTGGTTCCTAACTAGCATTTGAAGGGTGGCCTAAACTTCCTTTGAATAGAAAAGTGAGAGTTGACTGGCATCTTTGACATTAGCTTATGTCTTAAACCGACACTTGGCATGGATCTAAAACATATCTCTTGGATAAATTTTCAAGGATTGTGACTTCAAAGTCATAGGTTGTGAAATGATTAAACAAATATTTTTTATTTAATTGTTTAATCACATGGAAAAAAAGGTCATAGTTTAATGAGAGAATGGGAGCTTTTATTAAATATCTTCATGAGCAAAGTTAGAGGAGAAGTGATATTTTTCCAATTCAATGAGAAGATGTGAAAAGCAGATTTTGTTGATATTTTCACTCGGGAAGTGACACAAAGAAAAACAGGTTTTGTTGATGTTTCTACTCAAGAAGTGGAGCAAAGAAAGCAGATTGTGTATTTTTGCCAAAATAAATGAAAGTGGGAAAGGAAGAAAGGTTTGGTTGTACTTACAAAACTTTGGCCTTTCTAATTTTTCCATACTCTAAGCCATTGGATCAACTAGTTCAAGGGAGGAAATGTTCCTTTCATATATGAGCATCAGTACAATGGTTGGACAATTTTTCTTAGATGCTTTGATAACAATGGAGATCTCACTTTTTTATGTTCTAGTCTCCCAGACAGCTACCTCCACTACAAGCAAAAGAACTCATCACAGCCTACCACTTAGTATTCATTATGGTACAACCAACTTCTTGGGTAATTTGTGATTTTATTCAGTTATGTTTAATTCTAACTCTTTTAATGTATTAAAACTCACTAAAAGAATTTGTATGTAGTGTGATGGTATATTGAAGTGCACTTGTTTTCAACTATTTTACTTGAGGCACGCATTCGTTTCTTGCATCACTTTTAATTTATTGTTACTATTACTTTCAAAAATATAATTTGAACTAATACAAATTTCATTTTAAATGATTACTTCAGTTTTGATTGCTTATCATCAAGCCAAAGTGAAGCTTTGTTGTAAGCTAATCAAATTGAAGTTTTACACAAAAATATTGAGTGGACAATAGCATACATCATCTAAGGACACCCCCCAAAAGTTGGAAAACACCAGTGTGAATGGAGAGACTTTCAATTGTGACAGGGTTGATTATCGAAAAGTGTCATGTAGGTTTCTCAATACATATTTGCATGATAATAGCCCCCCAAATGATCATTGATGGGAGTGTCTCTAGACATCTCGGCTCTAGAAAAGTCACAAGTTCCTGTTAATATTGGCCCACAAACTATTGGTATTAGCTACAACCAATTTTATTATGAAATGTAATTATGTCGATAAGCATGTCTATTTTGGAATTGGGCTTCTAGAATTTTTATTTAATTATCAATAATTATTAGGTGGATTGCAATTTAACCTCCATAGAATATTCTAGAATATTCTTAGTAGTATACATATATCAAAGGCCAAGATTTATTTCCAAGGTAGTTATGCCTTTTTTGTCCTTTCAATTAAATTCTTTAATTAAAAAAATGTCATATGAAATGAGTTATGGTATTTTGGGCACGTGGTATTTATAAGCCATGGTATTGGCCCATGATACTACCACATAGGCTACATAGCCTATTTATAGATTAGGAATCTTCATAATAAAGTGGGATGAATCTTCATGGTTAAGAATCATGTTACATGTATTTTTTAAATGTATATATATGTTCTAACTTATATATTAATTTTTTTTATCAATAATAATAATAATAGAGTTATAATTTAGTTAATTTTTTATGATTTTTTTTTCAATTTAAGCAACTTCGAATGAATGTATAATGAAATAAGTATATTCATGTTTATTATGGGTTGATACCTATCCGCATTTACAGCGATTTAATTTACAGGGTTGCACTAATAATACCTGTTCATATTCTTACATGATAATTTTTCACATATAAAAAAAAGATGGATATATATATATATATATATATATATATATATATATATATAATATATATATTAAATAAATTTTCTATGAGATTAGATTTTATTTGAGACAATAACATACTTATAATTAAATAAACAAAAAATATGTATTATTGATGTTTTATAATAGCAGCGAAAGGTATTCTATTTTGGACAACAATGTATGATATATATGATAATATGTACAACAATATATATTTATATATTATATTATATATAAATATAAATAATCAATAATTAATTAATATTACAAAAACATGTATATTAATGAAAAGACACTCTCACTGCCCATGGGGTTTTGGATTGACGGTGAATGGGTGCTCTGTTAAGGCACTCCTTGCGATAGGTATATATGTTGAGGCCCTCAATTGTAATCAGACATCAATAAATATCTCATATATCTTATATCAGTCTAATAATGTTTACTCAATCATAAAAACGAAATTAAGGTTGAGAATTTTTTGAGTATGTAATTATTGATCATAAGGCCATAATTACCAAGATTTGAAAATAAGAAAGAATTCAACATGCTATCAGAGCCATAAGATATTGCAAAGAAAAATACGCGTTAAATTTTTTGGTTGTTACAATCTTTATGTAACAACATATTTACTTTTTATTCCTACTTAAATTTATGCAAATAATTCCATACATTGTGGTGGGCAGTAATTCCTAATAAATATGTCTAATTACCGAAATATAAAGAATCACATAAATTATGAAAGAACGACTTAATAAAATCAAACACTATGTGGGTGGATTATAGCTTAATTATAATGGAGTAAAATACAAATTTTAATATGAGGAGAGATTTAACCTTATAGCACCAATGAATAAATCGTTAAAGAATATATTTGGGGTGAATAATGACATAGATCTACTAGTGTTCATAAGAAATTAACTTAGGAGATTTAAAGTGCATCTCAGAGGATTATCCCATGATCGAGCAATCATCTAAGATCTATCGAAAACTATGGACCAAGATAAGGATTCATGTTCAGGCCTTGTTGGACAGTTTTGGGAACAATGTGGAAAGAAACTCTAGAGCCAAAGAGAATTGAGGAGAAAGGTTTCTAGTGATGTGATTCACAAGGTGTCGATGAAAATTGGAAGTCTTAGAGTTTGTAAACTCTAAAAGAGTAGAAGTATTGGATAAGAAAGCCTAAGGTTTGTGGATAAAACCCTAGAGCTAGACCTAGATCGATGTTTCTACTGAAAGAAGAAAACCTAGCTCATGCCTGAAAGGAAAGGAAAGCGACATGTTGATGATGAGGATAAGGATGAGCATTTCTAGCTTAATGAGATTGCAATGCTTCCTACAAGAAGGCAAGGATCAAGAAGGAGATGACAATTTCCTGCAATCATTGAATTAAAAGGACCTCATAATGAGGGTTGCAGGTACATTGTGAATGTCGTCAAGGCTTTGACAATAGATGGAAGCATTGGGAAGAACGAAGCAAAGCTTATAAAAAGAGGATTCTCCTCCCAAGGTGGAGCACAAACTCAGATAAAGAGATTTGTGTTCAAGAGGGATAAATGGAACAAGAAATCTAGAACCATGTCAAACAACTAGAAGAACTTCTAGTTCAAAGGGAGCAGAAAGTCAGGTAGAGTGGAATGATGCAGCCTACTGAAGATCCAAAGGGTCTCTCATGATGATAGGGAGTATAAGGCTCCCAAGGATGTGGATTTAGGTCCATATGTACCTATGGAACATCCTTTAGATCATCAGGAAGAGTTACAAGGGCCCATTGAGTTGGACCCATTAAGGGTCATTGTTCCAGAATCCAAAAAGAGGTCGAAATGACTTCGAAGTATATTGAAGGATACAAAGGGACATTCAACTCCCTATGGAACCTTAAAGGAAAGAAAGCATCCTAAGAAGTACTCAGGATATTCAATAGTGATGAGCCACATCATTGATCTCGAGTCATCCAACTATGAGGAGGTTGTAGGCCAGCAAGTTTGGAAGGATGCCATGATGAAGGAATATCAATCCATCGTGAAGAATGATGTGCGGGAAATTGTGTTGATACCTTAGGGGAAGTAAGTGTTGACTTCCAAGTTGATCTACAAGATCTAGCATGTAGTAGATGGTAACATAGAGAATTACAAAGCGAGATTCATGACAAGTAGGCTCCCCTAGAAAGAGGGAGAAGACTATGACAAAATGTTTGCTCCAATTGTCAGGGGATGAGAAGCTCATAGATGGGTGTAAGAGGGAGCTCACGTCAGAGTTCGAAATGAAGGATTTGGGTGTAATGCACTATTTCTTGGGATTAGAAGTGTGGAAAAGACCAAATGAGATCTTCCTTAGCCAAGGGAAGTATATAGTTGAGATCCTGCAGAGATTTAGGATGATGGACTGCAAGTCCATGGCCACACCTATGGTTACAATTCTGAAGTTCTTGAGTGATTATTCTTCAGATTTGGTTGATCCTACGATGTACAAACAATTAATCAGATCCTTGATGTACCTAGTTAAAATGAGGCAAGATATATGCTTTGCAGTGAACACATTGAGTCAATACATGGTTGAGCCTAGACATGTACATTTGGTAGCAACAAAGCATGTATTGAGGTACCTACATGGTATGATTGGATATGGACTCAGGTATGTCTTAGACGGTGAAGTGAAGTTGCAAGGTTATACAGACTCTAACTGTGCAGGGAGTGCAATAGGTAGGAAAATCACATCATGATGTTGCTTCAATTTGGGATCAAGTATGATTTCATGGTTTAGCGAAAAATAGTTGTCAGTGACACTCAATACAATAGAGACATAATATATAGCAGCTAATGATCCAAGTTGTGAAGTAGTGTGACTTTAGAAATTTCTTGCAAGGTTATTTGATCTAGAGTTAGAACCAACTTTGATATATTGTGATAATCAAATTTGTGTGAAGATTTTAGAGAATCTAGTCTTTCACGACAAGTTAAAATATATAGAGATCAAAGACCATTTCATCTGAGACATGGTACAAAGAGGAGTAGTGGAACTCCCATACATATCCATAGGCGAGCAGACAACATACATTCTCACCAAGCCTTTGTCTAAAGTGAAGTTTGAATACTTCAATGACAAGCTTGATGTGATGTAGAATTTCCACCCTCACTAAGAGGGAGTTGTGATGTTTCTCCTATAGCGGGCAGATACTCCCCTTATGGCCAAGGGTTTCCCAAATTAGTCATGTGAAGTGATTAAGGGAGTAATTAGTAGCCTGGTACAAGTCTTTCCTACGTCATGTGAAGTGGCTACGTGTGATTGGGATTACAAGGACAGGAGAAACATCATAGATATTTTCATCATAGTCTTGAGACTATGGTGGTAGTCCTACCTATACCATGTGAAGTGGTTGGGTGTGATTATGACAACTATAGGAGAAAATCATGGAAAAATACCTTCATCACTAAGAGGGAGTGTCGATGTTTTATATGGTAACAGAAGGTATTCCCTTCCGAACAACAATGTATAATAAGATATAGATATATATATATATATATATATAATATATATATATATATATATATATATATATATATATATATATTATACTCATTTTTTTAAGGTGGAGATCGATCACGCGAGCTCTGGAGCAGCCATGAAACCCTAGCTACACCCCAGCGCCTCTGCGCCCTTGCTGCTCTGTGCCCTCTGCCCTCTGCCCTCCTCCTCAGCGATCCTTCCTGTGCCTCTGTGGTTCTCAGTGTTCATCTTTTGCTGGGCGGGACATTTCAGCTAGGCTCGTCTTCATGGAGGTCCCGAGCTCGCCCCATGCAAGCCAGCCCTCATCATTGAAGCTTTCTCTCGGCTCTTGGCTGGCTTGCCGCAGAAGAAGAAGAGCGAAGCAGCCAAGTTTGTCAAGAGGCTAGATGACATTCCTGAAATCTCCTTGCCACCTGAGACCCTGATTCAAGTTGCCCTCTCCTTAGCTGAGTGGGCTCTTGTTGGTCAGTTCACCGGTTTATGGCCTTCCCCTAAGACCACTGAGTCTTGGGTAAACAGAAACTGGGCTCCTTTGATCCAAAGCAGCGTCACCTCTTACTTATTAGGTCGAGGGTATTTCCTTTTCAAATTCACCTCTCAGGAGGACAAGGATCTGATCTTCCAGAATGGCCCCTATTTCATGGGCCCCCAGGGCTTGTATCTCAACAGATGGACACGAGATTTCGACCCTGCAGTTGATGTCCCTTCGGCTATCCCTGTTTGGGTCAGACTTCCTAATATTCCACTCCATTGTTGGAATTGGGACTCGCTGAAGCACATTGGAAATGCCCTTGGGAAATTCATAGATAGGGCAAACAACAAAGATCAATATGATTGTGCTCGTATCTGTGTAGAAGTAGATCTAGAGGTGGGTCTCCCGGAAGCCATCAAAATCAAAGTAGGAAGCTGGTCCCATCTGCAGAAGCTGGACTACGAGCAGCTGCCTTTCAAATGCCGAAAATTCCATGTCTACGGCCACTTCGCCAGAGGTTGCCCAACCATTGTGGAACTAGAAAAAGGGTAAAGAAGCCAGTTCAAGTGCGCCAGGAAAACCCAAAAGCAGGCTGGTCCAAACGAAAGAGGTCCTTAGGCCCCCCTTCAGCAACCCCCTACCAAAAAGGATCAAGAAAACAAATTTGCCCCTCTAAGCTCGCAAATAGAGGAAACTCGGGAACCAGAAAATCAAAAACCAACCCCTCCCTCCAAAGACACCCCCAAAGGTTCTGGAAATGGAGTTGATCAAGCTGGAAGTGGTGTTCCAGCAACAGAGGTAATGGCTGAAAGTGGTGTTCCAGCAACAAAGGTAATGGCTGAAAGTGGTGTTCTAGCAATAGATTTGGCAATAGCTGAGAGCCCCAAAGGAAACACTAGCGCAGTAGAGGAAGAGAAGCATGAATCTAAGAGCTCAAAGGAAGAAGGGGAAATAGGAGAATCCCAAGCTTCGATAAGGAGATCCACAAGAGGCCGCAAATCTGACCGGGAAAAAAGAGAGCAGGAAACTTTTAAGGATAAGCTTCTAGGCAGCTAGCCAACCCTTGAGAAGCTCCTAGCATCAAAAGCAAAGATGGCAAGAAACCAGCCCCAAGGCTCCAAGGGAGCCAACCATAAATTCAAATGATGAAGATAGTCTCCTGGAACTGTAGAGTTATGGGGAGCAAAATCAAAGAAGAAGCCATCAGAAGTTTAATAAGAACAGAAACTCTTGACATACTTCTCTTCCAGGAGACCAAACTGGAGGACTCTGTCTTCCTTCAAGCAAGTAAGAAACTTTGGAGCAAATGTGAGGTGAAAGCTATCTCAGCTCGAGGGGCTTCCGGAGGGCTAGCCACTCTTTGGAATGCTAGCAAATTCTCATTCGTTTCTGAGACCCTCAATACTCACTAGCTGCTCTTAAAATTGCAACACTTAGACTCAAAAGAGATTATCAACCTCTTCAACGTGTACATCCCTGTGAACGCTGTGGAAAAAAGGCCTGCTGGGACTCCATAAGTACCCAAGCAGATCTAGTTAACTTGGAGAATATCATCATAGCAGGAGATCTCAATCTTACTCTCTTATCAACAGACAAGAGAGGAGGTAGCATTGTTCGAGATCTGGCAAGGGAATGGGAAAAGGATCTTATGCAGGACTGGGACCTCCTGGACATCAAGCCAATCTCTAGTAAGTTCACTTGGACTAACAAAAGAATTGGCCCTGGTCATATTGCTACTAGGCTGGATAGATTCTTAATTCAAATCTATTTTCTTATGCTTGGGTTAGAGGTTAGAGTTCATATTCTCCCTTGCAGCACTTCAGACCATAAACCCATCAAGCTAGAACTGGTGTCTCAGTTAGACCTAGGTCCATTCCCCTTCAGATTCAACCCACTCTAGACTAATGAATCTGACTTCATGCTTTTAATTAAGGACATCTGGATGCAGCTGGTAAAAGGCTCCCCCTTTTTTGTCTAGGAGGAAAAGCTCAGAAGAGTGAAAAGGGCTTTAAAAACCTGGGTTAAAACTCAGCCCAACCCAGCAAATGAAAGAAAAAATCTTCAACGAAGTCTGGAAATTCACGACCTCCATGTTGAATCAGCTAATATAACTAAAGAATTTCTAGACAAAGAAGCCCAGCTCCAGCAAAACTTCCACAAGGCTTGTCTAGCAGAAGAAGAGTATTGGAGAATTAAGTCTCGGAGTCTTTGGCTTAAAGTAGGGGACAAGAACTCTTCCTTCTTCCATAAACAAGCTCAGGCAAGGAAATGTATCATTGCCATTTCCGAAATCAAATATGGTACTATTACTCATAAAGACAATGCAAGCATTAAAAAAGTTGCCTCTCTACACTTTCAAAGCATGTATAGCGAAGATAAAAATTTGGACCAAAGCTCTGATATGATTGACGAGGTTCTCTCCTTGATTACTGTTTAAATGAATCACCTTCTTGAAGCTAAAGTCACTAAGAATGAAGTTAAGGATGCCCTCTTCGCCATGGACCCGGACAAAGCCCCTGGACCGAATGGATTTACAGCCAAATTCCTCCAATCTTGCTGGCAAATTGTGGAAAAGACCTATTCAAAATGGTTATCAAGTCCCAAACTTTCCAGAAAACGGAGGCAGCACGAACTCTGCTTTTCTTGCTCCCATTCCCAAAGAGAAAGGAGCTAACACGTTCAATAGGTTTCATCTGATATCGCTTTGTAACATTGGTTATAAACTGATTACTAAAGTTATTGCAAATAGGATTAAGCTCATCCTCCCCAAAGTCATTCCAGAAAACCAAGGAGGATTCATTCAAGGGAGATAGATAGTGGACAACTACTTGTTGGTCCAAGAGGCAATCCACTCAAGTATGAATCACAAGGAAAAAGGTATGGTTGTCAAGCTTGATTTAGCAAATGCTTTTGATAGAGTCAAGCACGGTTTTTTGTTGAAAGTCTCACACAAATTTGGTTTTGGGAAGAACTTTATAAATTGGATTCAGGCCTGCATTTCGGAACCTTGGATCGCTCCTTTAGTAAACGGTAGAGCTGCTGACTTTTTCAAAGCCACGAGAGGGCTCAGACAGGGGTGCCCTCTCTCACCCCTTCTGTTTGTTCTTCAAGCCTCTATCCTCAGCTTCTATTTTGACAAAAAAATGAGGGATTAGGAAATTCTTGGGCTCTGTATAGCAAGAGGTGTTAAAAACATCAACCATGCCCTCTTCGCAGAGGACACCTTGTTATTAGGAGCTACCTCTGCTCTCATAGCCTCCAATTTTAAAGGAGCTCTAGACGAGTTTTGTCTAATTTTGGGAAGCAGTTTAAACATTGGCAAATGCCATATCTATTGCTGGAACACCACTTCCAGCATGCTCAATTCCATTTCCAGAACCCTTGGTTTCGCAGCCTCCTCGAACTGGACTTCCTTCAAGTATTTGGGTCTTCCTGTTTTTCTTAAAAGAGCCTTCAGCAGAGATTGGCTTCCCCAACTGGAGAAATTCAAGAACAAGTTGCTTGCATGGGGCTTTTCCTGGCTCAACATTGCTAGTAAGTCTGTCCTCATTAAATCTGTGCTTAATAGTCTTCCCTTATTTCAGTTTTATGTTCTTCTTGCTCCCTTTGGGATTCTCAAAAAAATGGAGGAGATTATTCGGAAATTTTTTTGGAAGGGGGTCAAGCAAAATGAGAAAAAGTTTTCGTTAGTCAGCTGGGATTCCATCTCCAAACCACTCTTAGAAGGAGGCTTGAACTTCAAAAATCTTGGATACCAAAATATCGCCATGGGAGCTAAGCTCATTTGGAGAATCATTGCTCCTAACCCTGGCTGGGCTCATATAGCTCTCTGGAAAAAATATTTTAAGGGCAATCGTTCCCGCTGTCTAGACCATCCGCCGCTCTTGAACTCGCCCTTCCAGAAGCTCTATTCAAAAGCCCGTTAGCTTATAAATACTCATGCCTTTTGGGTCCCTGGCAATGGAAAAAGGATCAACCTCTGGACAGACATAATTATGAACAATGAGCCACTGGGAGACTGTCCCTCTCTCCATGCGTTGCGCAGTTGGATGAACGATGTTGGATTGCGTTCCTTGTGGGATCTCTCAGCCTGGCAGGATTCATGCTGACCTAGCTGGAAAATTGGAACGCCCCCAGATTTGGCTATAGAACGCGAGGAACTGCTCTCCAAGCTTCACGGATTGGCCCCAACACGGATGCAAAGTAGGGATTCTAGAGGTTGGGGTGTGCAGGCTGGTGGTTTCTCCGTTGCTCAAGGATACACCAAGTTGTGTGAGCGCCCCCATGTGCCCAGGAATCCAGAGCCTTGGAAAGGGATCTGGTACCACCCCTCTCTGCCTAAAATTGATATTTTCAATTGGTTGTTATGCCATTCCAAAATCTTGACTAGCGAAAATCTGCAGAAGCGTGGCTTCCATGACCCTTCAAGGTGCAGAATTTGCAAGGTTAATTAGGAAAGCACTTCTCATTTGATGTTAGAATGTTCCTTCACTTTGCAGATCTGGTCCACGCTGCCGAATTCTTTGAGTGCCAGCTTCGAGTTGCCTTCCTCCATCGCTGATTTTTTTGACAAATGGCTGCAAAGGTACCCTGGTCCTCCTCCAAAAAACAAAATTATCAGAGCTGCTTGGTTTATCCTCCCTAAAATTACCTGTTGGCAGATCTAGCTTGAGCGAAACAAAAGGATTTTCAGAAACTATGAGCAAGACGTCAAGCTAGTGGCAGTTAAAATTAAATGTCAGTTAAAAGAGTGCTTGAGAGATCACAAAGATGAGTTAAAACTCTCTCAGCAAGATATTAATTGGAGCTCTTCGCTCGATCTACAGTTCCAAAATTTGGGAAAGAGCATCTCCCTCCCAAAAGCCTGGCAAATAAGGGCTACAGCAAACGAACTCCAGGGATGGATTGCAAACCATTAGAGGCACTCTCTATTTTTTGATGGGGCTGCTAAGGGCAATCCTGGAAGAGCTGGTGCTGGAGGAGTTATTTTTAACCCAGCTGGATCTAAGATTCACAGTTTCGCCTGGGGCTTGGGCATCGCTTCCAACATCCAAGCGGAGGCTTTGGCTCTTTATCAAGGACTCAAGATGCTGAAAGTGCTGAACATCAGGGAGGTTAATGTTATTGGAGACTCTCAGGTTATTATTAATACTATGCTGACTCGTTCTAAGCCAAAGGACCTAAGGCTAGCAAGGTTGATTCACAGAATTTCAGATCTTGGTGATTATTTCCAGAATTTAAAATTCTATCATGTGTTGAGAGCCAATAATAAAGAGGCAGACATTGAAGCTAACAAAGCAGCCCTTCTTACGATTGGTGCTCTGCTAAGAGGCGGTCAAGAAATATGGGAACCAATCCCTTAATTTAGAACATTGTCATGTTTTATTGCTTTCTGTTAAATCAGTTTGTTTGTACCCACAAGCTTGGGAAAATCTCTGAAATTGATCACATAGTTGTAGCTAAGAAAAGATGTGAGCTAATCATAAATGCCACGGTCTTGCAAGGCTGCTCGGCACTTATCGTTTTAGACTCACCCTCTGTAATCCGCTCTTTGGCATTAAGGCCAAGATTCTAATATATCCACTACCCGTTTCTGTAATATATATATATATATATATATTGAAAATAATAAGAAACGTCTACTAATGAGAAGACACCCCCAACGAGGCCATCAATTGTAATCATACATCAATAAATATCTCATTTATCTTATATCAATCTAATAATGTTTACTCAATGGTAAAAATGAAATTAAGGTTGAGAATTTTTCAAGTATGTAATTATTAATCATAAGGCAATAATTATCAAGATATGAAAATAAGAAAGAATTCAACATGTATGTAATGATTAACAATTATTTTAAATAATAGAAAATAGTTATGGAAACAAAAGGGAATTTGTGATGACTATTCCTTAGTTAAAACACAAAAACATCATAAAAGTAAGTATCAAAATTCATAAAACTAGTGCATCCATATAAATTAAATGGTTGGTAAATTTGATATGCATTAACCCATAAC
Source organism: Pinus taeda (assembly GCA_000404065.3). NCBI lineage: Eukaryota > Viridiplantae > Streptophyta > Pinopsida > Pinales > Pinaceae > Pinus > Pinus taeda. Next base: position 239,831 of record APFE031256556.1, on the reverse strand, counting down.
AAACATCAAAACACTCACTCCACAATACATGTCACATTGTGCAAATTAATTTTCTTTATTAAAATTAACTAAATTATAGCTTTACTTTAAATTATTATTATTAGTATTAATTACAAAAAAGAATTAATATATGAGTTAAACAATATTCTTAATTATGGAGATTCACCTACCATGGAAATTCTAAACTTGTAAATAGTTTTTGTTACAATACCATGGGCCAATATTATGGCTTATCAATACCACATGCCCCAAAAACCATAACTGGTTTCATATCACATTTTACTAAAATATCTCCCTTATACTAAAAAGTAAAAATTTACTTTTCGATGAGGGAGATAATTTTAGTATTTTTTTAAACTTTCAAGTATTTTATTCTCTACATAAAGTTGATGTAAAATTTAGGCGGAAATTGAAGTAATTTATTCATGGTGGACATTGATTATCTTTGTTATTACTATTTTTTAATTTTTTAATGTAAGTATTACTTTATTATTTTTTGGATGTAACATTATGGGACAACATCTCGTTCATGTTGTAAGCACCTAAACGCAAAAAGAAAAAATTGTTAAATGCTCGGCTTTATATTACTGATGCAAAATATTCCAGAGAGTTTGTCTTTGTGTTACAGGTCGCCTTGTTGGGAAACCATCCCAATAACACAAATTAAGCTTTTTCAGATTACAAATGTTTCTTTTGATGAGCATGTCTGCTAGAATGAAAGAATGCCTAGTACTGGTATTGTGCTAAAGGTTACAAAATTGTTGGTTATGTTCCACAAAGCTAGTTAGATTGTGATAGAATTGATAGACATTATCCATGATTAAACAAATACATTACATTACATAAAAGTCATAGTGTGACCTAGGACGAACCATGAACCATCTCGCATTGAGCGGTCACGAACCTCGAACTCGCGAGGAGCTGCTAACCATCGACCAAGTAAGAAGCTTGAGTCATGATCTAGGGAGAAGCCACAAGGACCTAAACAACCAAGGGTTACCCACAAGCCATCATTCTAAGTAGTGTGTAATATTTGAGAAGTCGCAAAGAGACGCAATCCACCATTCTAAGAAGAACCATAGGGCGTGAGCCAAGGCGATTGAGAAGGGATACCCTGGACCCTTGGTAGGCTGGGGCACGCAGAGCATGAAGTCGGCATGAGCAGAGGCTGAGCACTCTGCTAGAATGCCACCTTAACTCCACCCCCAAAGTAGCGCAACATGAGCCAAATAAGCTAGACATGCAACAAGGAGAATTCGATCCTAGAGCCAAGAGTTTCCAATGTTGAGAAATCTAGGGGGAACAAGTTTAGGTGATTTCTATTAATTTAATAACTAATTGTGATATGTTTTTACTTTACTTGATTAACTTCTTCCTTCCTTTATTATTATTAGTGTCCTCTATCATCAAACAACTACCAAAACATAAAGAACGATGAGACAATAGGACACAAGATATATGTGATCAACCAAGGACAAAACCTCTTCAACTGAGAGGACACCCCATCAGAATCCTTCTCTTCTTATTGAACTTCAATTGATGAATTCCAAGACCTATGATCCTTGACCAAAGCCCTCCAAATACCAAGTCATCCTTCCTTCTTGATGACCTTTCCTTACACAATTTCCAACAACAAACTTCGACCTTCCAACAATTTTGATCCTAGCAACAATTTATGCAACTTCGACCTAGCAGCTTCACGACTTCGACCTTAATGCGGCTTCAGCAGCTTTGACCTAACAACTTCACAAATTTGATCTAGAGGAAGCTTCACAACTTGGACCTTGTAGCTTCACAACTTCGACCTTGCAGCTTCACAACTTCGACCTTGTAGCTTCATAATTTTGTCTAGCCCAAAAAACTGTAGAAACCCTAACGAAAGAGAGAGAGAGAGGCCCAAAAACTTCGATCTTGATCTTCTTCTTCTTCTTCCTTGTCTAGCTTATATCTTGAGGAGATCAAACTTTCTTGAGTGAGTGTGAAAATGAGGTTGAATTCCTTCTTATTGATAGGCTTGTGAGGGGTATGAATTGCTATCTTGAGGCCGACTTGTCCCTTCATGTAGGTCGACTTTATCTCTGTACCATGATGAGGTCTTGGAGGGTCTTTTGAGTCTATATTGACTCAATATTTTTTTCTTTACAATATGTAACATGCCCAAACGGGTCTTCAATACATGGAAATGACTCAACTGTCTTTATGACAAACCTATAAGCACTCAATGGGTGCTTAACCTAAAAATAATTTTTCTTGAGCATGAAACCCATGCCTCAAGAACACAAATAATAAAATTATTTTTCTCTTTTCATTAAATACATAAAATCACAATTACATATGCCATTATGAAGACCAAACCTAGTTACATATTTCAACACTCCCTCTTAACTAGGGAGGTATTCATAATTCATACAAGGTACTTGGACATTCTCAATCTAAAGAATTATCATAAGAAGATTTGGATTGATAACCCATCTATATAACATCATATCATCCAACATTGTCACATAGAAAGACATTGACTAACAACTCTATCTCTCCACAAGATCAGAGCACAATGTTGGCGAGACCAATGATTTATAAACACCCTCATCATTGTCTCTCTCGGAACATACCCCGCTTGGGTTCTCTTAGAGTATGTTCCACTAGGAATATTCTTATCTTGGATTCCCAGTCCTTAAAGAATATCGGTCCTCTACGACTATTCTTATCTTAGATTCCCTACAACATCCTCAAAGAGTATCAGATGCCAGATGCTTACCCAATCCTCCATTCTATCTTTCCAAGTGATGACAAGAATGATGTGTCTATCTCTCCCTCTCAAATTAGGATATACCCATTCCAGTGAAGGAATGTACCATTGTTATAAAAGGAATGTACCCAAGCTCCCTCTTAATAAGGGACTTGACCAAGCTCCCTCTTGACTAGGGAATTTCTTCTAGTAGCTCTTTAGGTGGAGATCATGGACAACCAGTTGCTTGAATAGCTCCTTCTTTATGTCATGAACTTCTTTTTCTTTATATAGGAGTCTTAAACTTCTTCCTTTTTGGGGACTTATTTATAGGGCATCGTCCATCCATCACTTTCATCATGAATCATGTCAGTCATGTCATCCTCTCTTTCATTAGAAAGTGATCCATTAGTCCATATCTAACCCATCCTTCATACCTTGCCACCTTCTTCCTACCACATGAGTGTGAGTTGTAGATGACATTTCCAACTCTTCATTTAGTAGCCCTGCATTATCCCATCCAGATATTATTCAAGAATAGAAAATGAACATTAAATCAAAAATATATTTGTGACCATGTTTCATCATGCCATTTCCTTGTTTGGCATCAACATCTTGCATATATATTGACACATCTCTAAAAAGATATACACCGTCAAGGGTCTCTTTCTTTTTAAGACTTTATCAAGATCTTCATAGCTTTCTCATGGATATATCATAGTCAAATATTATATTCCTTGGATGTTGATTGCCTTCTCCATAGTTGCATTTTTCATTAGCTCTTCCTTTCTTTATTCACACATTTCCTACTAGGAACTTCCAATCATAGTTGCGTCAACTTTGTCAACCACCTCATATTTCATATGAGGATATATTATGTTGATTTCATCTAGTCGATGTGTGAACCATGCCTTCATGCATCCTTTCACAGGAGGAGATACTTTCTTTTGATCATGCTCTTGAGGTAGAGCACTCATTCATGATATCTGTAACCATATGACATGACTCTATTTTATCAAGTACGAGAATACATACCTCATCTCTTTCTTTTGGTCATCTAGACTTCCTTCAATAACTTCCTTGATTGAAATAACTTCAATCCCCTGACTTGTTTCACTTCTTTTGACATCATGCCATCATCTCATGAATCCCATACAAGTTGGAATTCCCGGTGAGACACTTGTTTCTTCTAGTAGGTGAACCTTCCAAAGAATCTTCCAGCAGAGGATCTTGAACATCCTTATCCTATAAATGCTCCTTTTGAGTGATGTATGATGAGCTCTATACTAGATGAATTTATTTTTCTCCTAAGTACTACTTATGCTTCTAATGAGGTTAACAAGAGCTACATCCTTCTATAGGTGGCATCCATAGACTTCTATTTCAACTATCTTTCATGCTTCTTTTAATCGTATGTTTCTATGATGCCATCTTCTAACATGATTCATTCTATCATGCTTCTAATGACTACTACCATGATAGTTATACTTTTCAATAGAAAAATTGAAAAGAACTAGGTGAGGAAGACTATCTTAATCATAGTAGAGATATTTTACTTCCTCCTTCTTGGATTTATTCTTTTCAACTTCTTTCACTTCTTCAGTGATATGGGATTCTTCCCTTCCTCTTTTGTTGTTTTCCTTCTTCAGCCTTAGACAATATCTCTTGTCGTGTCCATATTCATGATAGCCATAACATTGACATGTTCTTTTTCTTTTTTTGAGGACCAAGCTTCCCAATCTTCCCTTTTCTTCTAGCCATGGCAACACATGCTTGAAATTTCTTACTTGATCCTACATCAATTTTTTCCTTCAGCCTGGTTTCTTTGATTTTTCACAATGACCATAGTTCATTGAATGAAGTAGCTTCCTTCTTCCCATATATGCTTGATGTGAAGTTTCATGATTCCTCTGGTAGTGCATTAAGAACAATGGTAGTTATTTCCTTGTCAGACATTGTTTCTCCCAACTCTTGGAGTTGGTCTCTTATTTTCTGACACCCTCATAAAGTATGAGGTTATTCCTTCTTCTTTTGATATCTTCATCTTGTATAGCATAAACTTCTTCTTTCAGTGGTTCAAAAATTAAACCTTAACAAGGCCAACGACTTCATTTTCTGTGAGGATCAAATCTATCCTCTTCTTCCATGCAATAAAGTTTGACGACCCAACCAATTCGTTGTTCTCCTTGCAATATGAAGTCATTTTGACATATTCAAATATAGATATAAAAATACTTACTTGTCAAGTGAAGATATTCCTAGATGGTTAAATCTTCAAGTTGATGCCTTCTTGATTTTGATGATGATATAGATAATAGAAGATGTCTTCTTGGTGAAGATGTATTTCTTCAAACATGATCCTTGGCTCAAAGGGATATCACACTGATTCCTTGGTGATGATGACAACGCTTTTTCCTGCTTTTCTTCCTTAAAGAAAATGCTAGTTAAATTTGTTTCACAACCTCAAATTTTGGCCCTTCTTCATAATTTCACCTTGACGTAGCAGATCTGTAATTTTGGCCTTTTCTAAAATAACCCTAGTTCACACGTGTGGCTAGAATATGGAGAAATTTTCCTCCTTTCTACTTCTCTTGAATTGAATTATTTTTCTTGTTATTTCAGCTTTCAAAGAAGACCTTTCTTGGCACAAAACTTGATCCTTGATGGTGGTTGTAATTTGATACTTGCTACTATAGAAGGATATCTTAATACTTCACATGTGTGGAGAATATAGCCCATAAAAACATACCCAAAAGTGCTTTGCTCTTCCTTCCTTGTGATAATGGTTGTAGAATGTGTGAGATTCCCAAGAGCGCTTCAAGTGTGGAACCCTTCTTTGGATGAGCTAGGGTTTTGAGGTCTTCTTTGATGCTCTTAATTATTCCCTTTAAATACGATGAGAGAGTTTGTCCTTCTTGATGATTGATGCTCTTGATGTTTCCCAGATGATCTCTTTATACTTTGGCCCTCGAGTATCCTTCTTCGTGTTGCCCTTCCTTGATGTAGTCACCTTAGCTCCGATACCATGTTGAGAAATCTAGGGGGAAACAAGTGTAGGTGATTTCTCTTACTTTGATAACTGCTTGTGAAATATTTTTACTTTACTTGATTAACTTCTTTCCTTGATTATTGTCAGTGTTCACTATCATTAAAAAACTACCAAAACATAAAGAACAATGATACAATAGGACACAAAATATAGGCAATTATCCAGGGCCAAAACCTCTCCAATTGAGAGGAAAACCCATCAGAAACCTTCTCTTCTTATAGAACTTCAATTGAAGAATTCCAAGACCTATGACCCTTGACCAAAACCCTCCAAGACCAAGCCATCCTTCCTTCTTAATGAGCTTTCCTTACACACTTCCAACAACAAACTTCGACCTTCCAACAACTTCGACCCCAACAACAATTTCTACAACTTCGACCTAGAAGCTTCACAACTTTTACCTTGATGCAGCTTCGACCCTACATCTTCACAAATTCAATCTAGAGATAGCTTCACAACTTTGACCTTATAGCTTCATAGCTTCGACCTTGCAGCTTCACAACTTCGACCTTGCAGCTTCACAACTTCGACCTTGTACCTTCACAACTTCGACCTTACAACTTCATAGCTTCGATGCAACTTCAAAATTTCATCTAGCCCAAAAATTGTCGAAACCCTAACGAAAGAGAGAGAGAGAGAGAGGCCCAAAAACTTCGATCTTGATCTTCTTCTTCTTCTTCATCCTTTTCCAGCTTATATCTTAAGGAGATCGAACTTTCTTGAGTGAGTGTGCAAATGAGGTTGAATTCCTTCTTATTTATAGGCTTGTGAGAGGTACACATTGTTATCTTGAGGGTGACTTGTCCCTTCATGTATGTCGACTTGATCTTTGTGCCATGGCAAGGTCTTGGAGGGTGTTTTGACACTAATGCCCCCGGGGGGAGGATCAATCCTCGATGCGTTGGCTACCACGGGATGAAACCCATTGGCAGTATTACCTCCGCGCCTTCTAGGAGAAGGCTCTAAACTTGGTGGTGAAAGACCACAAAATCTTCGAGACCGTCTAAGCGATCGGTCAACCACTTTGAATTTTTTATTAAGATCTAATTAAAGACTCGAGAAAAAATGAAAGCTAGGCCAACTAAGAGCACAGAGCACACACTAAAAAGTCCCTAAAAGATGTCATCCATTCAAACAACTTTCAAGTATTTCCACTCCGGGTGATGAGGACCGGACACAAAAATACAAGAAAGTGAAGTAAGGGGCCTTTCGAAGATAGTCTGGGATAATGACGGACTAGTCCTACGAGTGAAGGTAACAGAGGAAGTTACGCTAATCTCCTAACAACAGCCTGTGCCGGTGCAAGCCCCCAAGCTTCGTAAGGGTGCCCTCCAAAAGTACCATTGAGAGTTATACAACGTCGACCTCAAGTGCCACGGGATTCCCCTTCGCAACCACCTGTGTAGATCCCTAGGAGAAGCAACTAAGGTTACCAACTCGTGTCGGAAGCCAGGCAAAACAGTCTTGAGGTAGGATTCAACAAGTAGGAGAGGGGGTATCTCTCTTCCTTATCTTCGAAAACCCTCGTGCTTAACTCCCAGATGTGGAGCTTTCCTGGTCTCCCTGACATTATTGGATTTGCACTCGCTATTCAAACTTCTATGTTTGACAGTTTAAAATTGCCTTGGAGATCTCCACACACCTAATCCAAGGCCCTAAAATATCCTAAAACTTGTTGGTGTGTCTAAATTGACAATATAAAAAAGTTCTAATATATTTTAATTAACACTTGTTTTTAAATGGGCTATTCTTAAGTCAAGGGATAAGCGGAAATGAAACTTGTGGTGTTTTTCAAAGCAAAAGAAATTAATAAAAACCAAAATATATGTAAATGCACTTGTTTCGTTCTTCGATGAAAGAAATTTCTACTAGGTTCTAAGGAACTTCTAAGAAAGCAATAAATTTTCTTTTATTTTCTTTTAACAAGCTTCACACTCAAAAAATTAAAAAAACTATGGATGCCCTAAAAAGATGCACAAACTATCCTAATGCAATGAGGATATGCTGATGCAAAAACTTAAGACTACTCTAAAGCAAAGAATGAAAGTAACTTGTTTTTCGCTTCTAATTAGCCACTTAAGATGTTTAGATAGAATATAAGTTTCTAATGCTCATTTTTGTCCAAACACTAAAAGCAAATCTCAAGACAAACAAGAATGCACTTTCACTCGCAAAAAGAAACCAGATCAAACAAGGCTAAAGAAAGCAAAACCAAGTTTTCAAGAACTTTTCTTCAAAAGCAAAAACAAAAATGACTTTTCAAAAGTGCTCCAAATATTATTGAAAACTTTGAGACTGAAGAATAAGTAACCAAAATACTTTGCAAGTTATCGACTCAAAATGGGTGAAAACTCAACAAAATAGGTGTTTCAAGATGCTCTCAACAACCAAAAAGCAACAAAAAGAGCTTGGTGACAATGATCAAAAGATCAGGAAAGACAACTCTCAAAATCATCACTCAACAACTTTCAAAAAGCAAGAAAAGCAAATGGTCACAAGATGCAGTTTTGACACAAAGCAAGAAGGTCACAAAGATAAAGTTCGCCACAAAGATTGAAACCAATCTTTCTACTTTGGAAGACCAGAACAATCAAGATTCTCAGAGAGAAATCTTGTGTGCTTGAACACAAATGATGACACTTGCAACAAAACAAAACAAGACCAAAACTTTCCACAAACGGAGAGAATTCAAAATCGGAAACTTGTTGTAAAAACAAAGACTGACAACCAAACTTGACTGCTCAGGAAATCCTCAAACCAGCGAACAAATTTATTGAACAAGAAAGATTTGCAAAAATCTTGTAAAACTAGGGTATACGCGACTGTGTCAATTCACAGCTGCGTGTATATGCGATTCAGCCCAAAAAAACCTGCGTATACGTGGGCTCATATGGGGAAACTTGCGTACATACGCTTCTATAACCTGCAAAACTGCGTATATAATAGTTCACAAGAAAAAGAAAAAAAGGGGTCTGAAAAAACTGTTCAGACTTAAAGTTTGAGTTCCTATAGGAACAAACAATTCAGTTATAGCAAGAAAATCAAAGGTTGAGCCCTGATTGGCTTAAACCAACCCAAACTAGGAACAACAATATTGTTGTCCCCAGCGGAGTCGCCAATTATGTTGAGGGACAAAGTCTCCTAGGGTCTTGGGTCACTACCCTAGTAGAGCAGGGGTTATCTACAATGAAAAACAAGCATTTCACATAGCCATGATACTAATATAAGCAAACTATGTGAAGAGAGGTGCACCTGGGGGTCCTTCGTTCAGGTAGATCCAGCCAGGATCCAAACCCTCTTGGAGTTCCTTTCAATCCTTCAACCTGCAAAACCCTAGCAGAGCAGGGGTTATCTACAATGAAAAACAAGCATTCCACACATCCATGATACTAATATAAGCAAACTATGCGAAGAGAGGTGCACCTGGGGGTCCTTCGTTTGGGTAGATCCAACCAGGATCCAAACCCTCTTGGAGTTGTTTTCGATCCTTCAACCTGCAAAACAATCAATTCAAGGAAGCATGGCAATATATGGACCAAGAATCATAAAGAAATCAACTTCATAACATATTGAAAGGTAGTTAGTTATATAATTGAAACAACTATTCGTATGCAAACCATAATGACAACATCATAAGCATGAAGAAGATTGATTTTGAGAACAAGACAAATGTTTCTTTATTGTAGATAACTAAAGTAAAATAAGGAATGATATCACCTGAATCTTCCTCTCGCAGGCTCTAAGCGGAACCGTCCTCCGGATTCGTCTGATCCCAAGTCTTCAAAAGGCTCCTTCCATGGCTCACACAAGGATATCTCAACTAGTGAAAAGACATCATAACTCAAGGAAACAAGGGTTTCCTGTAATGGGGGAAGTGCTGGAAGCATAAGGATCTTCAAACCTGATTAGGGATAATCTCAGCAGAGTGATTTTTCTCTCTATTCTCTCCTCCCTTAGGCCTTCCCATTGAAGCCTTTTTATACTTCTCCCAAAGTAGTTTTTTAGTTGGGAATTCGTTGGGAACAGTTGCGCCACGGGCACTAATAGGTAGTCAACAAGTAAAACTCGTGATCTTCGCTCGAAATTAAGGAGATTTATTTTTTTTAAGTGTTTTAATACATATACACGGGTTGGGTATACACAGACCCACGTACACATGCGTTTAACTCAGGGCAATGTCGCGTATAGGGAGTAAAACACTGTTTTTTAAGTATTTGGACCAGGTTTGGAAGGAGGGGTTGCCCTAGACCATGAGTGCAGCATCACAAACATCAAGAGTGAAATTTCGAGCTATAACAATTTGATCCCTCTCGGCACTTGATAGGTTTAAAGTTTAGATGGATCTACGTTGGGTTATAAAATTCATTACAATATAATACTTGAGAAAATAGTTCTAATTTGTGAAACTCACAATAATATAATATTAAAAATGTAAATCTTAATATTTAAAACTTTATTAATAAGTAAAATATATGTTTTATAATCTATCATCTACTTCTTTGAAAATAAATCTTCATGTATACCATGTTTATCTACTTTAACAAAAGCTAAATATTCTTTGTGAACTTAATAATTAAAGTCAAAGCCACTCAAATGGAGAAAACAAATGTATATACAATGAGATAGATTTTAATTCTTCATATTTAAGGATGAATTTTTGTGATGAGTTTTATAATAATACTTTGAAATTATAATTAAAAAAAAAAAACAAAATTTATAACGCTTGACACCATATAATTCTTTGAAATTAAACTCGAACGACCAAAACCTCCATGACACATAAGACTAAACTAATAGTACATAATAAGATCATAAAACAATAATGATACAGGGAACCCATTTGATTATTCAAAGCTTAGTGCATTGAATGCTTAGGTTTAAAACCACGATCGTAAATTTGCTATCCTTTATGGTTTCTAAGCTTGAAATGAAAGCATTAATAAATAATTAATTTATTAATAAACTATTAATATTTAATTATATATATAAAAGTTGAAATCAATTTCATATTAAAATATAAAAAATATGATTGATGATTATCTTCCCTTTTAATTTTCACCTCTCTAAAAACATTAAACACATACACATAATTTCAAATTAAACCATAAAAAATATGATTGATGATTATCCTCCCTCTTAATTTTCACCTCCATCTTAAAAAAATTGAACTCGCATAGATTTAAAATTGATGCTCCTCAAATTCCAACAGATTGATTATCCATTAGAGCTTGATCTGTTTGTCAAAATTTGAGGTCATAATAGAGCTCAATCTATATGTGAGAATTTGAGGCAATTGTTAGAAAATAGATATAGAGCAAGAGATTGTTCACACAACATAAACCACACCTCTTATTGATCACATAAGACATCTACATATATAAGAATTTGATCACTGACTCCAACAAATTATGACTCATACATGACTTGACCCCAACTCATAACATAGGAATCAACAACTTCTAGACTAACGCCCAGGGACTCACAACGAAACCTACACATGACATGGAATCATTACTTCCAACACCCTCCCTTAATGCTTACATGGAAAACATTGAAAACACATATTACAACAATAAATAAATCTTTGTCTGGTTAGTCTTCATCAACACCCATATCCACTCTGGAATTTTGCAAACACAGCTCTTTCACCACCACATCTTCGAGATGTTGCTTGACCTCCATTTAAAATATAACCGCCTTTGACCACCGTTGATGGACTTTGCAAGCTCAACAATATTGACACCTCACCTCGTTGGGGCTTCCACAATAAGAGCTATCAAGTAATGAACCATCCTATGGACCAACCACCATTTGTTGGATATTTTGCTTTCGACTATCCATCAGTTGATAAGATGGAGGTCTGGATACTGATTGTGCTCAAAAGTTGATCAAACAACTTGTCCTTGTACAAGAATTGGTGTTTTGGACACCAGGACTTCTAGTTTAAGAACCACCAAACCTTTTTATAACTAATAAAAACACTAAAGACTTGATGTTTCAGATACTAGGGCTTCTAGTGTAAGAACCACCAACCCTTTTTATATCCAGAATAGAAAACTACCACAAACATAAACTCACACAATAGAAGAAAAAGAAAGACCCAAAATAAACACTAACCCACAAAAAGATCATAGAAGACATCCATTTCCAGATTAGACATTTTAATTCATTTCTTGGAGACCTGATCCAAACTTTGACCTCGTCGGATTTTTCCATCGTAAACTGAATTCAGATTTTTTTTCATCAACTTTGGAAAAATTGAATTCTCTACATCATTTTCAATCTTATTATTCCAAGGCATAAGAAATAATTGATGTAGATCCATTTGAAGCGGAATCCGTTTTCTTCATCTTAAAAATGATATTTATGTGCCATTGCCATACTCCCTTTCGCTTGCAAAGGAAATTGGATGACTTGGCCCCACAGATAACTGTTGGATCATATTCATTCTGCAACATCTCATCACCTTGTAATTGATGTTCAATGATTTAATCTCACTAATATTGAAAATGGCGGCTACAATTTTCTGCAATGAAGCAGTGTGTGGTTTTGCGGCCAGGGAGCCAGAGCTTGAACTCTGAGAAATGTGAGATGAGGACGTCGTTGGATCCCACATTTGACACCATAACACAAAATGTGAGGATGAAACTAGCCATTGGGCTGAAAATAGATTTGGCAAAGAACCACGAAGCCCAAACCACAATCCATGCGTGATCTTCAGTGCATTCATGTTGTTTCTTTTTAACAAAATTAAAAGAATAAGAGAGTGCTAAATGGATCTTCCCTAACATGATTTTCTGACGGCTTCTACCCATCATGACTGCACAAATCATCAGGTTAATCAATTCGGTAATGTTTATGCACATGATTTCATCGTGCGCTGTAAACACTTTCAGCAAATCAGGAGTAGGGGAAAAATACACATATATATACCCCAAGGCAACAAATCAACCTTATGTTCCGTGATCCATGCCTTCGCTGATTGTGGAACCTCCAGATCTTGAATCACCATGAATTCAACCCTGTTGTCAATGCACTGAGAGTGGGAATAAAAATCACTTTGCAAAAATCTCTACAACACTACTACACACAATGTTGCTGCAAGTGGAATGTTGGCACTGTTCCTGGCCTTCGTATGTGCCAAATTCTTCGTTGCACGCATATTTTTCTGGTTCGGGGATACGAAAAATCATTGTATACAGATTCACCAAAAGGAAACGAACATCTCTGAACAAAGAAACAAAATTACAACATAAATCAACTCTCACAAAATCGAGACAACAAATTCTCTTACCCTAATTTATTTACATAGGATCAATAATGCTCAAGCCTCTCTCACATCTTCCTGGTTCTCTGGTGATGGAGTTAAGCCAACACCAACTATGATACCGTATTAGAAAATAGAGATAGAGCAAGAGATTGTTCACACAACACAAACCACACCTCTTATTTATCACATAAGACAATTAAATATATAAGAATTTGATCACCGACTCCAACAAATTATGACTCAGACATGACTTGACTCTAACTCACATAGGAATCAATAGCTTCTAGACTGACGCCTAAGGACTCACAGTGACAACTGCACATGACATGGAAGCATTACTTCCAACAACAATAATTGCATGGAGCGCATTGGAGCTCAATCTGTCTCTCAAAATTCGAGGGAGTAATTGGGTGGATTACGTTGTGTGCAATTGGTGATCAGGGGAAACATGGAAAGGATGCATATTTTTTTCCATCTAACAACTTTCTTCTTTGTTAGCCTTTCTAATAATCTTGGCAACATCGTCTCATAAATATCAAGCAACAATGCATAATATTGTTGTGCATCCATGTCAAATCCCAATTCAGTGTTGCGGTTGACCTTGAGATAAAGCAATGATAACAACGACCTTATTAGCATTGCTTATATTCTTGGGGTTTCGTTGGAAACAATTATATAACTCCCATTTACAAAACCTTTATCCCTAAATAAGATTAAATGAAACAATGAAATCCAAATCCATGACCCTTTAAATTAAAGTGATACAATTTCCTTCAAATAATGCATTGTTTAACTGCTAATCAAATTCAATTCCCTGAAATTAAAAATATTCAGTTTGATTAAAAATCCTTGAATAAGATAGGCAAAACAATGAAATCTAAATCCACAGAGGTAAATTAAATCCTATCCAGATGCATTATGCGTACACCACTGAATGAGCAATACTCTTTAAATTAAAGTCATAAGATTTCTCTCAAATAAGACATAGTTTGACTAATTTTGTTTACCTTCTGTTGCAAATGTATAAATCAACTAGCTTACTCAACTTTGGATGCAATTGAGTATCATGCTCAACCCTCTAAGGAGGCAAGGGTATGCAAGGGTCATATAGATCCAATTGGTTTAATTTCCCCTTTAAATAGGCTATATTTCACACGAATACCACGCGTTCTCAATACCATGGGTCATTTTTATTATTATTATTATTATTATTTTTACCCCTTTTTTTTTGAAGTGAACTAAAATGTTTAAGTTACATTATTACATTACATTACACATCACTACCATATTGGGCTAGAGAGCTCCTCTAGGTGCAATTATTAATTTTATTATTTTATTTTTATGCAATAGGATACACTCAAAATGTTGTATTGATAAGTATAATTGTTGTTGTTGTTGTTGTTGTTGTTGTTGTTTTTTTTTTTTTAAATGTAATTTTATGGAGTCAAAATGTTTAATAGGATATGATAAGGCATTACAACATCTATTCCATATTGGGATGGAGAGCCCTTTTAACACAATAATATTCACACACACACACATAGAGATGTATCAGGATGTTTCTGAATGCAAGCTTCTATTATTCATATTATTTTTTTTTTTTTTTAATTAATTAATTAATTAATTTATTATATTATATATATAATATAATTTATTTAATTTTTAGACCAATCACATAGATAATTTTCAGATTGACGTGTTTCAAAACACTCAATATGTTTCATCATGAACATTGAGACGTAGTCTCATCTAAGCCAATAATTAAACAATGTAGAGATGCAAGGCCAAAATTACAAGGGTAAAATTATAACACTAAAAAATAATAAACCAATTAATATTTCAATAAAGTTATTTTAATTAAAGTGAAACCTCAAAAAGAATAAAGTCAAAAATAACATCAAAAGGTCAAATATAATAATAAAATAATGGTTTAAATTTCAAATGAATTTATTGAACTATAAAAGAAATTGACCCAAAATAAATAAAATATTAACAAATAAATATTTGTGTATTAATAATAAATATAAAATAATAAGAAAAAAGGCCAAACTTAACCAAATTATAATTATATATATATATATATATGATATAGATAATATGTTTTTTATATTATATTTGTATTTATATGTTTAATCGTAATTAGGTAATACCATAATGATCAAAATCTACGCTTGAATATGTAATAGTGATTTAGAGTTACATAGAGAGTAGTTTGTAGACATACAGCCCGAATTTATTGAAAAGGTCATATCTCACAATAAAGTATTTGCAAACTTTTATTTAATCTAAAAGTTATAGTTGTTTATACCTTATAAAAATTTCCAGGTATCAAACAAAATGTTTCTTTGATGCTAACCTAGTATTAATATATGTTGTATGGAGTTGCTGACAAATGGAAACTTCTTCTATAAAATTAATTATAAATTAATTATAAATAAGATTAATTACAATAATAAAATAGGAAATTTAGAAAATTAGGTATAATTGGATAGATTTATGAATTATTAATTTAATAAATATTAACATTTATATTTATATATATATTTTTTACATATAATGGAGTAATATTCGAAATTTAATAAATTATTTTTTGGCAGATTAACCTTTGTATTATTCACCGGGTTAACCTTGCTCTGAATTTAATAGTATTTTAATATTAAATTAATTAAAGGAGGTTTGACCGGGGTTCTTGAGTGGTAAAGTAGCCGTTAGATTGTCTTAGCCGTTAGAGTCTCTGCTTAGGCTATTTAACAAGCTGAACTGGATCTGTATTTTCAACTTGTCCTGACGATGAACCACATTGGTTGGTTCGAAACGCGTCGCAAAAATATTTCTTATGTGATTTACGCTGAAGCTCTCCTTATAACTATGACAAATCACAGAAGTCTCAATTCTACAAAATGGAAACTGCCATTTGTTTAGCTATGTTGTTACAGGACAACCACTAGAAGACATGCCATGAGAATGGGATATAAGTTACAATTTTTGGTTTGTCCGCATATTGTGAGGAAGCGAATCGATTCAGGTTTGGAATGCGAAGATGTCAACAACATGGGAAACATCTTGTTCAGTTGGAATGCGAAGAGGTTAACAACATGAGAATAAATTGTAGGAACAAGGAAGAAAAGGGGATTTTGGCTTATTGGATTTTGTTGCTTCTCTCTTTGGGATATCTGATTTTGGCTCTTTTGGTATTGGTTTTGGCTACTACACGATTTATAGAGAGTGCGACTGGATGTTGTACGAGTTAGAGGAGGTGTTTTGGTTATTGTGTTGTGTTCTTGTGTAAAAATGTAGGAATTTCAAGCACTATGAGGACTCCACTCCCAGATCTGAATTTTTGTATGTAACAACACATTCTGAATGAATAAAAGATATTTGAAATCCATTATGAGTTCTTATGGGTAGGTCTAGAATTACTCTATGTTTATGTTATGTGATTTATTCTTTGAATTAGTTTAATAAAGTAACCAAAATCAAATGGTTGGGGTTGTGTTCTTTGTAACAATGATTTTAGTTTTGTAGTTTGTTATGAAAGCTACAAAAGTCTAGATTTCATCAAGTGGTATCGAAGCGGGTTTCATTTCGGGATTCACACCTTGATTTGCTTCATGTATTAAGCTACCAAAAAAACCTTGTTCGGTGGTTGCACAAAAAGAGTGCTAAAGGTACAAGTTGGGTCACATGACCTGGGTTGAGGTTTATGGATGTTGGTGAGACATTTACAACTTGTAAGGATGCCACCAAGGAGAAGAGGAGAAGGAAGAGGAGGTGCAGGAAATTGAGAGCTAGGAGAGTTAAGATGAAGAATAGAAGAGTTGGAGCATAGAATAAATGGAGATACAAAAGTAGATTCAAAGCTCGAAGAAGAAGTAGATGAAGAACATGATGCTGAAGAGAGAGACCTAGCAGCAAGGTTGATTTCATACTTAAGAAATAGAGGCAGTGGAAGAATTGAAGTTTTTTGATATGATGGAAATCTAAGAGTTGATGTGCTCATCGATTAGATTGGAGAACTCAAAATATACTTCGACTATGAAATATTCAAGATCCAAATTGGGTGATATTTGTCGTGACAAAAATTGACAGGTCACATTGCACTGTGGTGGGATATGCTACCAAAAGACAAGGTAAATAATTGGCTAGAAAAGATCAAGGCTTGGAAGAAGATGGTCACAAAGATCAAGGATAAATTTATGTATGTTGATTACTAATAGAATTTGTATAAACAAGTCCAAAATCTAAGATAAAAGGAAGCCTTTGTTTGTGAGTACACCAAAGAGTTTTTCATACTATCTCTTTGATCTTGTATAAAAGAAATAGAATTCCAAAGGGTTACAAGGTATGTGAATGGAATGAAATACTTGATTCAAGATGATATGAATACACATTATTTCTAGACTGTTGATGAAACCTATCACATTGCCTTGAAGGTAGAGGAAAATTTGAATAGGAAATCATAGAAGAAAGGTAGAGGAAGATGGTCTATAGGAGAAGTAAGATAGGGACTACTAGAGGTAGTGAGAAGGAAGAATAATCCACTAGTGGTCAAGGTGGTAGAGGTGGAAACAATGTTGGAAGAGGTTGAGGAATTATTGGAAGAGAAAAGGGAAAGTACGTAATTACTTGTTATTATTGTGGATTTGAAGGAAACAAGAAATGTGAATGCTCAAAAGGACAGAATTTGGGGAGAAGAAATGAAGCCAAAACACAAGTTACACAAGTCGATGAAGCTTTTGTGGTTGGAGAAAATGTGACTATACTTCACCAAGAACAAGGAGAAAACTTGATGTTTCACAAAGTACTGCTCAAGCTTGAGAAAAAGATGGTGGAAGAACAAAAAAAAAAGAAGGAAAGTTTTCAAAACTAAATGTAAGGTCCAAGGAAAATGTTGTAACTTGGTTATAGATGGTGGAAGTATATAAAATTTAGTGTCCACTGAAGTCATGGAAAAATTGAAACTCAAAAGTTTAGCCCATCCAAATCCTTACAGAGTCTCATGGTTACAGAAAGGACAACAAGTGACTGTGAATGAACAATGCTTATTAAATTTTCAAATCGACAATCTTCAGGGGCAAGTATTGTGTGATGTGGTTGACATGGACACGTGTCACATACTTCTTGGAAGGTCATGGTTGTTTGAGAGAAAAATTCACCACGACAGTCGGGAAAACACATACGAGTTCAAGAAGGATGGAAAATGGTACAAACTCACTCAATGCTAGAAAATACAACTAGAACACCAGAAAGTTATGGAGGTACAAGCACGTGTAACAACAAGATCATGTTGTGTCCAGCCAAGGAGTTCGCACATGAAGAAATAAGGGTAAAATTATGCTTAACAATGATTTCAAAGGCTATGTAAGAGGAAGCAAATTTAGAAACCATACCTGTAAAGTTAAGTCTTTGTTAAATGAATTAAAGAGATTGTTGCAAATGAATTTCCAAAAGGACTACCTCATGTGAGAAGTATTTCCCACCAATGTGACTTGATTCCTAGATCGAGCTTACCAAACAAGGCACCTTATAAGATAACTCTAGTAGATAATGAAGAAGTAAATAAGTAGGTACATGAGTTTCTTGATAGAGGATTGATAAGATAAAGTTTGAGTTCATGTGATGTACCAACAATATTGACTCCAAAGAAGACAAGTGAATGGAGAATGTGCACAGATTCTAGATCCATTAATAAAATGACCATTAAGTATCAATTTTCCTTTTGAAAGATGGAGGATATTATGGACTATTTTAGTGGGGTTGCATATTTCACCAAGATAGACTTCAAGAATGATCATCATTCGTATTAGGGAAGATGATGAGTGGAAGACTACTTTCAAGGCAAAGGATGGATTGTTTGAATGGTTGGTTATGCCACTTGGTATAACTAATTCCCTTGCCACATTCATGAGGTTCATGAATGAAGTCTTGAAACCATTCTTGGGAAAAAAAATTGTAGTATACTTAGATGAAATTTTGATTTTTATCACTTCGAACATGTGAGGCAAGTGTTGCAACATTAGAAGCAAAATAAGTTGTTGATCAACTTAAAGAAATGTACGTTTATGCAAGATGTGTTAATGTACTTGGAATTTGTGATTTTCAAGGATTGATAAGAGAAAGTTTGAGTCCATGTGTTGTATCAACAATATTGACTCCAAAGAAGACAAGTGAATGTAGAATGTGCACAGATTCTAAGCCATTAATATAATGACTATCAAGTATCAATTTTCCTTGCCAAGGATGGAGGCTATTATGGGTTGTTTGAATGGGGTTGTATATTTCACCAAGATAGACTTGAAGAGTGGTTATCATCAAATTCATATCAGGGAAGGTGATGAGTGGAAGACTACTTTCAAGACAAAGGATGGATTGTTTGAATGGTTGGTTATGCCACTTGGACTAACTAATTCCCCCCGTGCATTCATGAGGTTCATGAATGAGCTATTGAAACCATTCTTGGGAAAATTTGTTGTAGTATACTTAGAAGACATTTTTATTTTCAACAGAAAAAAAGAGGAGCACTTGGAACATGTGAGGCAAGTGTTGCAACGATTGAAGGAAAAGAAGTTGTTGATCAACTTGAAGAAATGTACATTTATGTAGGATGAGTTAGTGTACTTGGAGTTTGTGATTTCCAAGGGAGGCTTGAAGATGGATTGTAAGAAGGTGAAGGCTAGCTTGGATTGGCCAAAACCTCTTTCTACTTTTGAGGTGGGGAGCTTCCATGGATTTCCAAGCTTCTATAGAAAATTCAATAGAAATTTTAGCTAGATTTGTGCACCTCTTACTAAGTGCATGAAAAAGGGAAATTTTAAATGGACGACAGTAGCAAAAAAATCATTTGCGGATTTAAAAAGGAAGGTGACATATAAGACGATTTTGGTGCTTTCAAATTTTGATAAAGTATTCCAAGTTGACTGTGATGCAAGTGGGGCAACAATCGAGGCAATTTTAAGTCAAGAAGGCAGACCAATACCGTTATTCAATGAGAATTTGAATGACGCTAAGAAGTATTATGTATATGATCAAGCATTTTATGCTACTGTGCAAGCTTTGAAGAAGTGCAAACACTATTTGCTTCCCAAGGAATTTGTCTTGTTTATTGATCACAAGGCGTTAGAATATATCAACAAGCAAGGTAATTTAAATCAAAATCATTCTAAATGGATTGAATTCTTACAAAGTTATACATTTGTTCTGAAGCATAGGTCTAGAAATTCAAACAAAGTTTTAGATGCTTTGAGTAGGAGAGTGTTGTTACTCAACACTTTGTCAGTAGAAGTGGTGAGTTTGGAAAGCATGCAAGAGTTATATATAGAAGATGTCGATTTTGTAGAATCTTGGACAAATTGTAAATCACTTTGTAGTGTAGACAGTTTCATGTTCTTGGATTACCATATTCAAGAATAGTTTTATTTAAAAATAAGCAATTATGCATTCCTCAAGGGTCAATGAGGTTGAATCTTATTAAGGAGTTACACGATGGAGGATTACGTGGACATTTTGGCATGGATACGACCATAACATTGGTAAAGGAGAGGTATTTTTAGCCTAGCATCAACATTGTTGAGTGTTGTAGAATTTTCCAAGTAGCAAAGGATAGAAGTCAAAATA
Organism: Pinus taeda; assembly: GCA_000404065.3. Taxonomy (NCBI): domain Eukaryota; kingdom Viridiplantae; phylum Streptophyta; class Pinopsida; order Pinales; family Pinaceae; genus Pinus; species Pinus taeda. Next base: position 219,170 of record APFE031256556.1, on the reverse strand, counting down.
CAGGGTTGTATACTCCATTACTAGTACCAAAGAGGCATTGGGAAGATGTTACAATGGAATTTGTCTTGGGGCTACCAAGGACATAAAGGAAGCATGATTCAGTGATGATTGTTGTAGATAGGTTTTCGAAGATGAAGAATTTCATAGCATGCAAAAGGACAAGTGATGCTGCTAAAGTGGATGTTTTATTCTTCAAGGAAGTAGTGAGACTTCATGGTTTTCCAAGAACCATTACTTCAGATAGAGATACAATATTTTTGGGTCAATTTTAGAGGGGACGCTATGGAGGAAAATTGGATCTAAATTGTTATATAGTTCAACCCATCATCCAAAAATAGATGGGCAGACTGAAGTACTGAACACGAGTCTTGGAAATTTTCTAAGAAGCTCGAGTGGTGAAAATCCCAACTAGTGGGATATGGTTTTGGCACATACATAGTTTGCATACAATAACTTAGTGAACCGACCAATTGGTAAAAGTCCATTTTAGATTTTTTATGGGTGGTCACCAAAAGGTATCGTGGACTTGATACAATTTCCAAATTTGGAGGAATGAAAGAGTGATGATGCAAGTAATTTTGCAGACAACATGAAAAAAATACATGAAAAGGTGAAGAAATGATTGTAGCAAAGTAATGATATGCACAAGGAGAAGGAAATTTTAAAAAGAAGAGCAAATGTTTTTGCAGAGGGAGATCTGATAATGGAGTATTCGCAGACAGAGAGATTTCCCAAGGGTACCTAAAACAAGTTGAAATGTAAGAAAATAGGCCATGCAAAATTCTTCGAAAAAATTATAAAAAGACCTGCAAGCTAGAGTTGCCATGAGACTTGGATATATATCTAATATTCAATGTGGTTGATCTATACAATATCCATGAAGGAGACAAAATTGAAGAGATAGCTATGCTTGCTGAGTGGAAGGAATGGTTACCAGTTAAACTTGTTGAAGAAGTGGAAGAAATTTTGGCCACAAGGGTAGGAATGAAGACCTGCCATGGGGAGTATCTGGAGTATTTGGTCAAAAGGAAAAATAGGGGATTTGAATATACGTAATGGGTAACTGAAAAAGAACTAGAACGCCTATGAGGGAATTCAATCTCTGAAGGAAATACCACATGAGTTGTCATCTCATATTTTAATACCAAGGGTGTCTAATGCAAGAGCATTAGCCTCGGGAAATCCTCATAAACCAAAAAGACAAGTTTCTATTTGAGTTCTAAATAAGTTTCGTTACTCCCATGTACTTTGAGTTGATGATACTCCTATTATGTTAGTTGTTGGTACACCCAGTTGATATTTATTGTTATTCTTGTAGCTAGATTTTATTGAAGCGGTGACTACTTTTGATTTATTGGCATTCCCAAGATTGCACGTTGATACTCTTGTTGCGTGGAGTTGTTGACACACACAAAAATGGTAGCTTTTTACCTACATTGCAGTGGGATAACCGCTAGTAGATGAGCTACGAGAATGGGATGTAGGTGTTGACGGTGTTGACCCGCCAACATTCAAGGGGTCTCCTTGATATGAAGTCCTGATTAGACCTCACAATGTTTGGTGTAGGAGTCCCATCTGGAATACGCCCCAGTTGTTATGCATTTAGTTTTAATGATCTGCCTTGGTTGCAATAACACATATAGTGATGTATCATGACTTTAGTGAGAATAAGTGTTTGACCTTGCAGAAAGTAAAGTGCGATGCATGAAGATTCTAACATGCGAAAGGGAAAATGAGTGAGCCCCTGAGAATCTTGTAATAGTACACAGACCGAAAGGAACACATGAGCATAAATGACATCACTAGCTAATATGCGAAATAGTTCACAAGTTAACAATGATGAATTAAACAACAACACACATTCAACAAGATTCATACCAATGCAAACGAAATAGTGCATAGGCATACGTGTAAGTTAAATAACATACATTGAAAACATAACAATAATAATCCTACTATATTTACAACATATGCATGAAAATGTGTCGGCTCTGAGATTTTATTAAGTGAAAGTTCCACTCATACACATACCATTGACGGGCCACTAGCCCCAATAGTGGAACGTGAAGTCAACATCACCTCCTCCTCCAAAGAAAGATACTCCCTCTATGCTACGAAGAGCCAAGGCTCTCACAACTCCCAAGCTCCTAATTCTAAGCCTAAGCCTAGCCAAAAAATTGGCTCCCCAAAAGCCCCTTAGATGAGTTATGAGGGTATATTTATAACAAGAGGGGGGTGACTCTTCAACTCCCCTTTGTGACCTTTGGACTTCCCTCATGACTCAAATTCTTTACAAAATCACTCATTACATTACATTGTGACTCTTCACATTCCAACATTGACACTTGGAGTTCCACTTACAAATTAATTACAATTAATATTACAATTTACACTCGTACCCACATAAGATAAACTTGGGTAGAGACAACTAGACAACCTAATAAGACAAAACATATCATGCTTGAGTTTGGGTAAAATCCAGCTTAACAATTTCCACTTGATGTTTCTTGACTACGTAGTTGTGCCAAGCTCTATACAACATAATGATATCCCCGAGTTGTGTGATGGTGTCATGTTGGAAGCAAACTCCAGCCTCCCTGGAATTCAGGTACACTGACTTGGAACCAATATTTGTTTCCTTCTTGATAAGGAGCAACATTGTGTTGATTTGGATAGGGCCACCAATGTACTTGTGCATCCTCTCTCTGTTTACTTCAAGATCCTCCTTGACGGTTACTAGTCTCCATTATTCCATGTATTCTTCAATCTCCTATTTGACTTGGTTCCTGCGCTTGATCTATGTGAGTGAACTGACTGATGGGATCCTGAGGGACTTCACCAAGACATCCATGTTGTTAAAACCATGCATATGAGGCCTGAATGTTACTAATGAATGAGGTGAGTTGTTTGTTTTTTTGGATCAACATCTGAACTTTTGCTTTCTCCATCTCTGTCTGTTGCTTTGTTTTCTTTCCTAAGTCAAGCAGTGCAATTTTGTATTGCATTGACCATTCATGCACGACGACGATGACAACTTGTACATTCCTGAGAGTTTTGACAAAATCTTTACATTGTTGCTGCAAGCCATGCAAGTGGAAAACTTTCTTATGCATAATAACAAGTTCCTCATAAGGATTCAGCATGGTCTCTTCGAGTATCGTTGCCTTTAGTTCTTCCAGATGGACTTGTGTGGAAGTTGCGTTCTGAGCTGCTGCTCAGAGCTGTTCAACCTCTTGCCTAACATCCTGCAAGTTCTTTTCCAATTGCTTGTTCTTGGCCAACAAATAATTTGTGTTTGACTTTGAAACACCTGCAAAGGCCAAGTTGGTTGTGGAAAATTACACTTGGATTTCTCCTAGTGTCGGTCATGATCACCCCTTCTCTAATGAATGCTGGAGATGCGAGGTCATCTAGAAAATGTTTCTTCCTTGCCTATATAATATTTTTCTGAAGCTCATCATAGGTCAGATTGTATGTATCCATCACCAGACCATTGACGGGAGGAATGACATCCTCTTCATTTCTTTAAGATTGCTATGCTGGAGGATGGGGACATTGAATGGTGACCTATTGTGTATTTGGCATCAGGTCTACATCTTGGTTTTGCGGCTCCAGTTCCTTGATGTCTTGAATTTCAATCAACTCCTCTATCTCTTGAGAAGGCTCTTTGTCCTACATTTGTTTTCTCTCCTCCTTTGATTGTCGGTTCTGTTCTAGCTCTATAGCTTGCTTTTGCACTGTTTCTTCTCCTATTGCCTCTACTCTTTTCCTTTATTCTTCTTCTTGCTTCTGCTTCTCTTCTCCTTCTTTCCTCTTCTCCTCCTGTTCTTCCCTCTGCTTCCATTTTGTTTCCTGTACCCTCTGTTTCCTCTTCTTCTTTGTTGCTAAATCTGGTTCATAATAGCTAGATCAGCTTTCATCTTGTATCTTTGTTCTTCACTTTGAATCTGCAAAACCTTTATCTTTCCCTTCTCGCACACTGGGTTATGCACTTTTGCTAGTGCTTCCTCTGGAGTAGCTTCTTGATACAGAGTAACCTGTGAAGTTTCTAACAAACTAATCAGTTTGCGAGACTTAGAGGCATTGTGACAATTCCTCCATCCATCCTCCTCTGGCCAGTGAAAGGTCCCGCTTAGCCGTTGAAAATGGATTCTCGCACAGTAGTCTTTGTAAATACTCCTCGGATCGTACATATTATAATCTCGAGTACCAAATGAAAATTTATTTATCGCCTTGCCTTTGGTATCCGCAATTGTCAAGTTCTTTATCTCGTACAATCTGATCTGCATAGGAAGAGTTAGCCAAGGTGCTTTCTTATTCCTGTGCAATGTCGTTGACAACCTTATGCAGAGGTGATACACAACTTCTTGCATGACTAACTTATCAGTGGCATACCTTGGTAAAAGATGTGGCGACTTCTATCTGTCGAACACTTTAAGGAAAGTACCATCTGGTGAGGCAAACCAATCTATTATCTGCGATACTGCTTCCATTACCCCATGTGACATGAAAGGTGGCTCTTCCTTAAAGATCATCTTGTACAATAGAATGAGAAAGTGATAAGTTAGCTTCTCCATTACTCATCCATGGTTGCACTCCGAAATCAGCTTGCAATAAACATATACAAAAGGATATCGTGGTGTCGAAGTCCAATTCATGCCAGGTAATGTATTGTGTGCGCAAATTGCATCTAGTAGATATGCAAACATATAAAATATAGCTTTCCCTCCCTTGGGAGGACTATGGGCGTTAGACACATGGATCCACAATTATTGAGCTAACAAATCAAACAGTTTGAATGGTTTACCTTCGTTCACAACCTAGACCAATAAGAAAGCCCACCCTTCAGGAAAGGTCTCAATACTTTGCTGACCGCAAATTCTACAACATAAGATGATCATCAATTGATAGATCTTACTGAGAGATTTTTTCTTGTATGTGTTGGTGGGTGTCTGATGAAACTTTGATAGCTCTTTCACCCAACCATTAACAATATCCTTGGTGCTCATGTGGTTGGTCTTTGCATATAAGTATGAATCCATGAGTGATTCTATCTCATGAAGTGGTACATAAGATGATAATCTGCATCTAGAAAAGAAGCAAGCCTCTATCCATTGATACTGCCAAGAATCATAGTTCAGATCTTTGTGTGACAGTATCCAGTTGTTGACGGTGTTGGACTCGCCAACATTCAGGGATCATCCCAGTATGAATTCCCAACAAGAACTCACACCATTTGGTATGGGAGTTCCATTTGGTATGATGGCCTAGTTACCATTATCTTAAGGATTTGCCTCAACTCTTGCTTGTCAGCACAAGAGAGTGGTTTGCTTTGTCTTCGAGAAGTGAGGTTTGCATGCCTGGTGATTGTTAGTGTCACTTGTGTCAATGGTTCTTTCACTCTAGAGGGAGAGGGTGGGAGTGATTCCCAAGTTGGTTACAAGGAAGCCCCAACGCTATTAGCAACACACAACACAACAGGACGTGCACAACTTCTAGAAGAAGAGTCCACACGGATGCGACAATCACAACACAACAGGGAAGATAACACATACAACACTCAGTGGATGAGTTCACGCGAGTGCAATGGTTCTTATAACACATACAATAGGGAAGATAACACATACAACACTCAGTGGATGAGTTCACGCGAGTGCAATGGTTCTTATAACACATACAACAGGGAAGATAACACATACAACACTCAGTGGATGAGTTCACGCGAGTGCAATGGTTCTTATAGCAAGTTGTATGTGAAAGGTTTGTCTGATGTGTGGGGAGGTAGCCACTGTGGGTAGGACAATGTTAACAACATATACAACACATTTTCATTAATAGATATGTATTACAACAAGTGAATGAGTTCAAGTGTTCAACAAAGGTTAAAGCAACACGCATTACAAGTATTCAAGATTAGTCTTACAATAGTTACAATAAAACATGCTGGCCTGTTAGCAGACTTCTGAATTAAGTGAAAGTTCCAAGACACATCGTTACACCATACATCACTAACCCTATGGGTGGGGCGTTGGAGCCACTACTTACTCCTCAAAGAAAATATTATAGACTCTCAAGGATATGTGGGAGGTGCTAAGGTGAAAAGTCCCTTTCATGTACAAATGAGGGGGTATTTATAGCCAAGGGTGAAACTGACCCTTGTGGTTGTTCGACTACCCTCATGACTATTTGACTTCTATGACTTTTTGACTTTACTTGAATCTTTGTACAACAAGTGGGTCTCTTGGACTTCCATGTTACATTACATTGATTGATAGTATGGCCCACAATAGAGATGTGTACGACATGACTCATGACATGACTCGACATGACAATGGTGGTACATTTGCGCTACTGTTGGTGTGCATGTCGAGTTGCAGTGCTGGTAGGTGGTGGATGTCCTTATGGTGTGACATAGCTTCACCTTCGCATGACAAAGTGCGTGGAGTCTTCGATGGTCATTGGTTCACTTGATGTTGCTTTTTCACGTTGATCCTTGCTTGTATGTTGGAAGGCTTGACAAGTTCGTCTATTCGCGAAAGGTGTATGTTCATCTGTGAGCACATCTTACATTTTTGCTCGTCCGTCTATCTGCGAACACATCTTTACATGATCATCAATTCGCAAGCACATCTATTCGCGTGCATCGTTTGTTTGTCCATTGGTGAACCTATCCTTATGCATTTTCTCCCTTCGTTCATCCCATTCGTCGTCGTGCCATGTTTGTTTGTGTACTTGTACCTACAGTCACTCATGATAATACAACATCAAATACAAAAACCTCCTAGTCTTCCATGATACATGATCATTTCAGATGCAAGTGACCAAGAGAGGCAACAAGGTTGCGAGGTGGGATGGAGGCTCCACACATTGCTAATGAAAACTGCGCAAGAGTCACTCGAGGATGAAGATGGGCAATTCAGATCAACAATGACTGTCCATGGGATTTGGCTCAGCTGGAGGAAAAAACTGTGCAATTTTTGGGAGGAACAGTCCAAGCTACAGGAAGGCTGGGCAGGTAAAATCTGTGCAGTTTCCGGAATGAGCGGGCAGTGGGAGCTTGGCAACCAAAACTGCACAATTCCTAGAGGGAACTGGCAGTTGGATGCTAGGACACTGGTAGTAAAAACTGCCCAATTCTTAGAGGGAACTGGCAGAATGTTGCTGGGTCACTGGCAGCAAAAACTGCACAATTCGTTAGGGGAACTGGCAGTGAGCTGCTGGAGCTTGGCAGCAAAAACTGTGCAATTCCTGGGGAGAACTGGCAGTTCGTTCCCAGGAGCCGCAGGCAGGAAAAATTAAGCTGGTGCTGGTAGGATGGACTACTGATCACCTCTACGCAATTTATGAGTTGAGAGGACTACTAGGCAGTAGAGGGCTTGCTCATGAAAACTGCGAAATTTTCTTGGTGAGCAATTGATTGACTGTCAGGAGGCTTGGCTGGAAACACTGTGCAATTTTCTGAGGGAGACAAGGACAAGCACTGGGTGTCTATTCGACCTGTCTGTGCAATTTTCTTAGCCAGCGGAGTGGGCAAGGTCTGCAGCCTGTACACATTTTTTGAGGGGAGTCAGTCCCGGGGTGGCTGTTGGGTCAAACTCTCCAGTTGACCAACATGAAGGCTGATTGACTTGCTTGCAGGCAGTGCAACTTGAAACGACTTCTTTGGTGCTTTTGCGTTGTTTTGGGTGACAGTCGATCGAGTCAATGATGGGGTGATGGTCTGATAGGCAGAGGGGAGTCCAATCATTAGAACTTCAGCAAAATGACTAAGTGTGTGAAGGATAGAAAGATGCATATGTGATCTTGCAAACACACACTTACATGACTTGACGACGAGATGACTCAAACCATCTAGACACACATGCTCAACATGACTGACCGATGGTGTGAGCGACAAGCGCGACACTTGTGATTGATCATTGGTTGATAGTGATGACACTTGCGTGACTGTGAATGTGACTTCTTGTGTGAGTGCAAAAAATGTTTTCATAACGAACACCACAATTACACTTGAAGCGAAGGCTTTGAGTACAAATAGAATATGGTCGCAAGCATGTCTTTGACATCAACATGAAAAAACTTGGGTGAGATGAACAAGCAAGGTGGGTGCGAAGACTCACACGAGCTCACGGAGTGAACCCGAGTGCATGTAGTCATCAAGTGAAACTCTCAAGGGAGGCTTCGAAATTGGGTGTAGGCCAAAATTTTGGAGGGTGTCGTAGCTGCTACAACACCAGCGAATAACATCTACACATGGAATTGTTGGGCACTTGCATGCAAACCTGTGTATCCTTCACTTATGAATATTGACTCACACTTGCCAGTCTTCCAGATCTGCTTTGAAGGTCCTTGTTGAGAAAATTTCATTCACCTTCTTCCATGTGAGATCTGATTCCTTCTCTACAAATAATTGAGTGTATGAATATATTGGCAAGTAAACTAGTATACTTTCAACTTCCTATTCGGTGCTGCTCTCTGTGGCATCCTTTGAAGCAATTCTCTTGGGTTTCATGATAGCAGTGACTGATGAAAAGAAGTGCTCAACACCTGCAATACCTGTGGGAGGAAAAAGCACTCATGGCATACAATACATTAGCTTCAACAAATCAACTTCCAGAGCAAGATCAAGCAACAAACTAGTGAATTGATGAGGAGGATTGTTGTGGGAACTTCACATTGTGCAATATCAGTAGCCAGTGATGCAAATTGAGGCTAGAGACTGCACAATGCGTAGTCTAGCCTAGGAAAATTGTGGGAGAGATTGCACATTTCAAAGTCTCAATGGCCAAGGTAGCATGCCTGAGCCCTAGAACTGCCCAATGCACATTTGGGTCAGCGTGTACTACACATTGTGCAGTCTCAGAGGTCAAGTTTGCAACTTGAGCTCCAAACTTGTGTAATTCCCAACTAGACAAGGTGAAAATTGGCCAAGGGAGGGGCATATATGCTCGGTGAGAGTGTGGGAAACAAGCATATATGAGTGATAGTGAATGTTAAAGTGAAAATCTTACTAAGTATGGATAAATAAATGCAAAACAAGTGTGGAAGATCAACATGCAAAAGGAAAAGAAACATGCAAGAAGAGTCACCACAATGGCAACCACTAATGGGAAAAATTAAGAAAACTGATGTGACACTTATGAAAGGAGAATGAGGAACTGAAACAACAATTGAACAAGCTAATACACATTAAAATTCCAGCAACCACCAAAAGAAATGAAAAAAACAACAATAACAAAAGTCAAGCAACAAAATGATGGAAAAAGCAGCAAAAAGATGACAAAAGGAAAACTCACCTGGAAAAGCGCTCCAAACTCCATCAAAGGCTCCTTGATCTCCTTGGAAATTCTAGAGCTCCAAGCTCAAATGTACAATGAGCTTTAGGGGTGTCAATTAAATAGATCTGGCCAGATTAAGGTTTATGATGCACATGCCTAAAATCAAGGAAAAAGTGACACTTGGCGGAAAGTTTCCAAAATAGTAAACGTGGCACCTTAGGGAAACTAATTAGGGAATCCCTACTTTCTAGGGATGTTTTTAGCTTTTTTTCTTTTTTTGTTTTGTTTTTTGTTTATTTGTTTGTTTGTTTGTTGTGTGTGTGTGTGTGTGTGTGTGTGTGTGTGTGTGTGTGTGTTTTGTTTTGTTTTGTTTGTTTGTTTTTTTGTTTTTGTTTTTGTTTGTTTGTTTTTTTGTTTTTGTTTTTTGTTTGTTTGTTTGTTTGTTTTTTGTTTTTTGTTTTTGTTTTCCTCGGTAAACTTTGCATGCACATTGCCAAGAAGGATTGCACAATTCTTGAGGACTGGGGAACTTCTTGACTTAGTGCATTGCGCAATTTTTGAGCTCAAGGGGTGACTTGCACAGTTTCCATCATCAAGGCTGGCCTGCCATCCATAATTGCACATTTCTCAAGCTCAATGATCTAATTTAGAATGTTAGATTGTTATGCTAAGATCCTCCTTAGATTAGAAACAAAATGCTTTCAATGTGTTTAAGGATTCATGAATTTTTGCAAGTGAAAAGATGAGTTTTTATGTTAATTTTATGAGAAATTTAACATAAATAAGAGAGTAAACAACAGCATAAACATGTAATGAACCTCATCAAAAACACATTACAATAGGAACATGATAAAGGAGTTCACCCCTCCTGGGCTATGTCTCCTTGGTCCAACTTCCAATGGCTTGGGCCTCTCTATTATGTTGAAAAGTGTAAAAATATGTGTTTACAATGCTCAAATTCCTCTGAGAACTACTCCAATGAGTCTAAAATGTCCAAGAATGGCTATCCAACTAGGCTAGAAATCCAATTTGGTTGAAAACTGCCTTAGTTATGACTTTTGTCAGTCTTTCCACAATTTCCTCCTCCAAATATGGCTAACTTCTAGTTAAATTCATTATCTGGAGCTAATTCTGGCAGTTTCGCCAAAATCGGCGGCCCTGCCTACCTTGCAGTTAAGGCCTAGTGGTCACACGGTGGTTAGGTCCGGTGATTAAGGCGACGGTTCCTGCAGCTCTATCGTAAATCGCAATTGGTGAGAACTGTGGTCTTATGGTATGTGCTCATAGCGGGGCAAGGTGTGATTGCGATATGGCGGACCTGACGAAAGTATTAACCACAACCGGTAAACATATCATGTCCAAGATCCTTTCGCAAATCGTAATTCAACAGAGTATTTGTGGTCCATATATGCGGGACTTCTGTTTTTCTGCGAAGTGCGATTGCGATCTATGATCCATCACATCACAACTCCGGCGCTGATCCCTTAATGCCTTTCTGCCTCTCTTTGCGAAGTGCGATTTGTGATCCATCGCATTGCAACCCTTCCCTGCTTGGGGCCGATTCTCTAATGCCTTCTCGCCTGACTTATCGCATTGCACCTTGGTTGTTCCGGGGCTGATTTTTAACACTGACCCACTTGCATCATGCGATTTGCAATATGTGGGGGCCAATGGCGGCCTGCCGCTTGGTGCCTCCCCATTCGCAAAAGGGCCTTGCTACATCATCTTTTCCTGGCATGTCCAAGTCAAACCTAAACTTTGACTTGCTCTAACTTCTTCATACGAGCTCAGATTCGAGTGTCATTCTCACTGTTGGAATCATAATGATGAGCTCTTCGATCTGAAGCTAAGTTTATCAAGATTCTAACACTTTGATTTTTTAGCCTAATTTTGAGCACCTAATCACTCAAGGCTAGCTTGCCAAGAAGGATATCACAGTTTCTAGAGACAAGGCTTGCTTGTCTTCCAAGATTGCGCAGTTTCTGGAGGCAAGCCCAACAATGTTGTAAGGTCAAGTCAGAAGGTTGCTTGTGACTTGGAAGATTTAGATTGGGATCAAAACAAGCTAACACAAGTATTAATAAAATATAAGTCTTTGACATACCATGAATACTTTAAGCTCTTGTGAACAAAAGGAAGGCTCCAAAATCAAAACGTGGACAAAATTTTGGAGGGTGGTTGTAGCAGCTACAATAGTTGGTTACAAATTTTGGTTTGTCTGCATATTGGGAGGAAGCGAATTTATTCAAATATGGAATGTGAATAGGTCAACAACATGGGAAATGACTTGTTGAATTGGAATGAAATTAGGTCAACAACGTGAGAATAAATTGATGGAACAAGGAAGAAAAGGGGCTTTTGGCTTTTTGGATTTTGTTGGTTTGCTTTGGGCTCTTAGGCTTTTCGCTTTTGGCGCTTGGACTTTTGGTATTGGTTTTAATTATTGCATGATTTGGAGAGAGTGTGATTGGTTGTTGTACGATTTAGAGAGGGTGTTTTGGTTGTTGTGTAATGGTGTAGGAATTTCAAGCACTACGAGGATTCCACTATTAGGTTTGAATTCTTGTATGTAACTACACATTTTGAATGAATAAAATATATTTGAAATCCATTCAGAGTTCTCATGCGTAGGGCTAGAACTACTATATGTTTAGAGTTTTGAACTATTTTAGTACAATAGCCGAAATCAAATGGCTAGGGTTGTGTGCTCTATAACAAAAATTCTATTTTTCTAGTTTGCTATGAAAGCTACAAAAGCCTGGATTGCACCAGTTAGGAAACTCACAGGGATTACTCGTCGAGCCAACTCATCCCCTTTAAACATAAGGATTAACTTTCAAGCCAATTCATCCTTTATCGTCTACAACCTCAGGGGTGGAATGTAAGGACTTCAATGTGCAATTCCTCTTTTGAATCAAATCCATAGTTGAGAGCCATAATTTCTTGTGCTTTGGGGTGTGATACCCCATAATTACTTGCATGATTTGAAGGAATGGCCTTGTATATTTCGTGATTGAGATGGAAGACACGTCTGTGTCAACTAGAAGAAGGGGCCAAAACTTCACACCATCAGCTACCTGTCAGCATGAGCCTACTTTACCACCAGCTGTCATATCAAGGGATAGGGACGAGTGTCTCATGCTTATTGACTTGCAAAAACCTTTCTTCATGTTGTATTGCCAAGTTAGCCAAGGATTCAGTGATGGAATTCTTATGGTTGAGGATGTGCTTGGCTTGGAACTCTACAATAAAACTTAATCCAGAGAAGGTCCTTTTGAGAAATGCATTGAGTTTTAGATGGGGGGATCCATAATGCATATGTTAGATAATGACTTTGGAATCTCCTACAATGACTAGTTTACAAATATGTTAAAAAACTGCTTGTATGATTCCTTAAAGCAAAGTGTAGACCCTTGCCTGATTAGGATGATTTACACCAACTTCAAGAATAAGATAATTCTAATTGTCCACCAAAGCACACTATCATGCTTGCACCTACCACCCTTATTTATTAAAATATTTAAATTTATTATATATTAGTCAATTTTTATTTTTTTTTGCTAGTAAAAAATAATTCTATTAAGAGGAAATATGGTACAATAAGAAGTTACAACCAATAGAAGCAAGAAAATGAGCAGCTGGAAAGGATTGACTATCCACCTCGCCCCCTAAGAGAAACCAAGAAGAGAGTAGTGCTAAGCTAGAAGTGACCAGAAGAACAGAGAAATAAGAGCAGAGTAGAGGATTCTACCCAACATGGGTAGAATGAGCTATTCAGAATTTTTTTCCTTTCAATTTACCAACTTTGACCCAATCAAGATGACTCTGCTGAGCTAGCATGATTTGCAAACTGAGCTGGGCTGACGGAGAGGTCTCCTTGTTTGAATCTGAGGGAGAGGAGTCATGAGTTCTTTTCTGTGAGTTTGGTGGGATAGGAGATCCCTCTGGACCAGTGAAAGGCGGATCCTGTGCCGGCTTTGTTTCCATTCCTTCCGCATCCCCTTCCTCTTCATCTGAGTTGGATTCAGAATCATCCATGGGAGGAGGATCATGAGGTTTCTAGCTTTTGGATTTCGGCTTAGGATTGGCTTTCTTCTTTTTGGCATGCATCAATGGACAAGAGCTCTGAAGGTGCCTTGTGTGATGGCAATTTCGACAGTGAAAGGCTGTGTTCTCGTAATCAAGGGTCTGAGTCCAATGGAAGTCTCCAAATTTGATATTAATCTGATCTGGTAGACCTTTGCTCATGTCTATTTTTGCACAAATTCTGGCGAAGGTGTATATGCCTTTTTCCCCTCTAGAGGTGTCTGTGGCTAGAAAGCAGCCTAGAGTGTTGCCGATTCCTTGGAATACAGTAAAGTGCCATAGATGCGCCGGGAGATTAGGAAGTCTGACCCAGATGGGGAGCTTGGTGATGATCGCTGAAGAAGGACCGAAATCTGGGTACCAAGGGGTGAGGAATAAACCTGCTGAGCCCCAAAACCATGGGCCTTCTGTTAATGCTTTTTGGTAGTCTTTACTGAAAGCAAATACTACAATGAAGAAACCCTTTGAGCATAGAAGAACCTTGCAGTTGTTGGTCCAGTTAGAGTGAATCCATTGGAAGAGATCTGCTGTGCGAGGTGCCCATTGAACCTACAAATAATGGCATGCTCTACATACTTTTGGATTTGCCCAGCAAAGGATGCATTATTTCAATGGAGGGGGTTTCCTCCAGTTTGTCCACCAAAAAAGGTTTGGGAGCCTGAGCTGGTGGAGCTGTTTTCTTGGGATTCTGAGCATGGACAACATCTTTGTATGAAAAAGCCGCAGCTGAAGATGACTGTCCAACAGATCCCCCTCTTAAACGAAGGGTAAAAATGATGGAGGCATTTCTCTTTATGCTGTAAAAAGAAAGGGGATAAAGATCCTCAAGTTGTTTACCTTCTTGGAGGAGTCGTTGAGAAGCAGAGGGAATCTTCAGCCTAAATTCCAGGATTTGCTTGAGGTCCTGCACTAGATCCGAAGAGCTTACCCATTGTAGCAGAGTTTTTCCAGAAAGGAGCACAATCTGGATCTGGAACGAGGCAGAGTGATCAGGCTGCTGCTTTCCACTGCATATCTTCTCGACAGAAAAGCGGGCTGTCGCATTTCCCTGCTCCGGAGCTGCTAAGTTGGCACATGCCAGGAGAATAGTGGGGAATGCCTTTAAGATTGGCTTCACACCAGCTGCCCGCCTTTGGTTAAAGAGTTTCATTGCCTCCTCGGCATGCCCATTCTGTGCAAATATTGAAATCATTGCATTCCACAAGACCACATTCGGCCGAGGCATTTCCTTAAACAGCTTCAAGGCTCTGTCAACAAACCCATTCTGTGCAAATCCTGCCATCATCGTAGTCCACGAGAACACATCCCTGCGAGGCATTTTTTCAGAGAAACCGACGACTTTGTCCACAAGCCCATTCTGTGCAGATCCCGCGGTCATAGAGTTCCACGAGAATGCATCGTGCTGCGACATTTCCCAAAAAAGTCTTAGAGCCTCGTCAACAAGCCCGACCTGTGTAAACCCCTCAATCATTGCATTCCATGAGGCTATGTCCCTCTGGGGCATTTCCTCAAATGGTTTCCGGGCCTCGTTAACGTGTCCATTCTTCACGAACCCCGTAAACATTGCATTCCATGAGAACACGTCCTTTTCAAGCATTTCATTTAAGAGCTTCAGAGCTTCATCTATAAACCCATTCTGCGCATATCCAAACCGCATAACTGTCCAGGATATGATATCTCGTTCGGGCATTTCATCAAACAATTCGCATGCAATCTTTACCCTCCCATATTTTGTATAAATATCCAAAAGGGCATTCGCCACAACAACATGAAGCTTATATCCTCTCCTTCTGATTCGGCCATGAATCTCCATGCCATCTTGCAGAGATGGCAAGGCAGTAGATGTCGGAAGAACGCTGGCGAAGGTGAAGTGATTCTGTTGGACGCCTGTTCCCATCATCTGGTGGGAAAGATATAGGGCCTCCTGGGGAGGGCCATTCTTTGCCTAAGATCCATTCATCATAGTTCATGAACCCAGATCGCGCTCGGACATTTGATCAAAAACCCTGCTAGTGACCACCATGCTTCCGCGCTCCCAACCCTCAGTCATATTAGTCAATTTTATTATCTATTACTAAGATATTTTAATATTTTTAAAAATCAAGGTTTGACTTTTTAAAAATAAAATAGTATATTATTATAATTGAAATATTTGTTTATTTTTAGGGGTGGAAGGAGGGGGAGGGATAGTATCTAATCTCAAAGAAAAATTTGTTGTTAAATACTCTTGGGGGCTTGGCAGTGAAACCAACAATCAAGCATAATGTATGCCCTTTTATTAGGTTTAAATTTGGTTCATGACATTGGAATTTCAGATTTAATAATGTTTGGAGACTCTATGATTATTATACAACACCTGACTAGTGGTTCCTATCCAAAGGAGAATATTCTTAAAATCCTCCTCAAAAGAATAAACCATGCTCTGGATTCCCTTTCCTCATAATCTCTCTACCAAATCCTGAAAAGCCAAAATTTAGAGGCTGATCATCAAGCCAATCTATCCTGCCACCTAGAAGTGGGACAAAAATAAGTCAATGGCCTTAAGGATTGACATATAATCCCATAATCCTCTTATGACAATTCCTAATTTCATTCTCCTATCCTTACAACAACCCGATGCAAATACTCAAAGGATCATTGATAACATTAGAATTAAAATCTAAAGGGGCACGCAAGCTAGATTCATGGTGCTCTTTGGGAGTTTTGTCCATGCATGGGAGGATATATTAAATCCCTACGCTTCACATTGCATTTTACAAAAGAGGGTGTCTCATTATGCTCCACCACCTTACAGAGTCATGAATTCAAAGAGATTGATCATGCAGAGTCTTAATTATGATATGATGGGCAACACATGTGAGGGCTGCTTCTCTATTGATAAAATTTAGGCCTGGTTCGACTCCCCTCACATCTTTATTTATGAACTTCTTCCAAGAAGGATCTTTCCTTCTTGTCTCCATTGGAATTATAGGCTCTTCCCCTCTATTTTCATTGTGGTGTCCGAAAGTTTATGCTCCAAGAGGCTCTGTAATGAGCCCCATGTGATTGGGTCCTGAGAAGAACGATGACAAAATTAGAGTGCTAGAAAAATTCTACAGTTTGGGGTTCAATAATGTTGGGCATATCTAGGTTGGTATTTAGTGCTTATGCTTTGTTTTGTCGTGGCCCCTTCTCCTTAATGTGGTAATTTTCTATGCATAAATTTTTCTTTGTCAATTTGGGCCTCTCTAGTACCCTTTGTGACCATATGTTATGACATTCTCCATTTCCTCCCTCTCTGTGGTTGAATATGGTTGCATCCATTGCATTAAAATCGAACACCCGTGCTTGACCTACTAACGCTTAATTGATCCCTCCGGTGTCACTTCGTCATCCTAAGACATCCTTAATCCCACTTTTGTTCTACGTACCCTTTACGTTGCCATCTATATATTCAACCGACGATCATCCTTTGAAGACTCTTAGACCCCCTTCATTGTTTCCACAACCATGTCTTCAAACCTCAATTGTTCTGCCACCTTTGGTAATTCCACCTGTAATGCATGCGTCGATCATTTGGAGGTCATGCAGGTGGAGAATCTGGACTTAAAAAGGAAAATTCAGTAGTAGGATAATTTCCTCATTTTCATTACATAAGAATTCTAGTCTCTCCAAACTAAAATGTCTCTCCAGAATGATGAGTGATCTAAAAATGGAGGAAATCTCCTACTATCAAAACTCGACCATCCTCTGACACTTTGCAAGTTAGCAAAATGGGTATTTAAAGGTAAAATAAGTTTCACAACTTCTTCAATATGGTGATTTAGGTTTTCACATGAAATTAAAAGAGAAACAAATTCACATGCAACTCAAGATATTAGACATGAAGAGAAGAAACCAACATTTGATAACGGAGTTCACCCCTCCCAGGCTACATCTCCGGGCCTGCTCCAATAGTTAGACCACTATATCGATTTCAGGAGAAAATGAGTACATTACAACTTGTTGACGACAAAGTGGCTTATCTCTCCTACAAAGAAACGTTCTCCTACAAATAATTCTCACTCAGAAAGATGACTCCATACATCATGTCATGAAAATGTCAACATAAAAAGGACTCCTCCATAATAGGTCCTTGTACTCCACCTGAAATCAAAAGCATAAACTTGCAACTCCTTCACAATGAAGAGTTAAAAAGGGTTTATCTCCTTAACACATTGAGAAAATACTGAAAAGGGTTGTTCTACTGAAATAACATCTACTACAGATGAAACTGGAAGGTTGGAAAATCTCTAACTATGTTCTCTCTATACTCAAATATGCCTCCATATTGCTTTAAAATTGTCTCTGCCTCTAGCACTAAAAGAATTGATTCTGCAAAAATTACATCATAAAGTGCTCAAACCAGAAATATGAGGCTGCCACTGAGTCGAGGACACTCAAAAACCCCCATCTAGGCTCTTCTTGAGCTCAAAAAGATTAAAATCTGAGCAAAATGTGCTTCTCCAAGCCAAGCTATATTGTATGCCTTGCAAATTGGCAAAACATGCTAACTGCGTGATTTTCGCCCTTTACATAGTCTGTCGAGCGACAATTTCGCCTGGGACCGGTGAGATTCCCACTGCAAAAGGTGCATTTTGTTGCTTCATTAAATTGCACCATAACCCCTATGTGTTGGATTAGGGTCACGTGGAAGTACATGTGGCCGGGGCTAACCGACTTCCCTCGCCGGCTAAGCCCTCTGTTGCTCCGGGATAGGGTCACATTATGTTGATATAGCTAGGGGCCAGGGCCAACTTCCTGTCCCCGCCGGCCAAGCCCCCTCATCCACTCCAATAATGGTCACATGGGTGTCGCATAAAACCTAGGGCTAGGGCCAAGTGCCCTGCCCCTTCGCCATAACTCTCCGCTCGGTCGTATGGGTTCCAATAGGTCTGGGGGCTAGGACCAAGTACCCCACCCCACTCCCTTCCACTTGTGCCATGGGCATGTGGGTGTTGTCATGACCAAGGGCAGGGCCACTGCCCGACCCCTCCTCCCAAATATCAAACCAATCTATAACAAATATAACTAATGTCCTCTATAAGTTAAGAACCAACGTGGCGATGTGATGATAGGGCACAAAGTTGTTATGCAGGAGGTATGGGGATCAAATCCCCACCAAGGCATTTGGGCCCATTATAAAAGTTTTGGCCAACCACAGGGTGCGACGTGGTGCCCTCTCATTGGACCACGTGGCGACCTTTGATTGTGACACCTCAAACCTCAACAACCAACCAAAATGAGACAAATGCAACATGTACAACGATGCCATGTGTCAAAACCTTATTTATCTACTATAAACTGTACCATTCACAGTGAGCTGATAACATCAACTATATGGATTGCCTAGTCAAAAACCCAGTTAAACCTGGTTGTTGAGTGTTTTTACTATTGGTAAAAAATTTCTAAACGCCATAACTTCTTCATACTACATCGGATTGAGGCGATTCAAGCGTCGTTGGAATCATGACAATGAACACAGGGACTTGCACCAGTTTCAGGAGATTTCGAGCGCTTTTATTTTTTAGCCAATTTTTTATCTCCGGATCATACCTCCCCACTAGGAAATTTTGGACCTCCAAAAGTCTATCATGAATCAATGAATAGTGAGGAAAAAGCTCATTAACTTTCCCGATCTCAATCATTTTTGTTCTGTTTGAATTGGTGCCTTAGAGTTCCAATCAAGGTACTCCCCCTTGCCTCTGCATGAAGTCCTTATCTTCTTATCAAGAATTGTGGCTTGCTGCAATTCTTCTAAACATGCAAGAGCAAAAACTTCGATGGATGGAATCTAACATTCTATCCAAACCTATATTTCTTTGGCTCAAACAAATTTCGCCCTGAAATTTATCTTTGCTGAAGACAAACTTGATCTTCCACTTAGAAATCAGAAGCAACTCAAAAAAATAAATAAATAAATAAATAAACCGATTTTTTTTAATTGTTTTTTTATTGTTATATTATATATATATATTATATATATATATATATATATATATATTTTTTTTTTTTTAATTGTTTTTTTGGTTAACTTTAATTTTCTTTCTTAAATTATGTCTATTCTTGATTTGTTTTTTTAAGAGTTAATTTTTTTTTTTTTGGTCTTTTTTTTTGTGTCATGTTTTTACTCGTAATTAGTTTTTAATTTTTTTTTTTTTTAATATTTGAATTTTTGTTTTCTTTTGTATTTTTTTTTAATCAATATTTGAATTTATTTATTTATTATTATTATTATTATTATTTTTTTTATTTTTTCATTTTTTTTTCTTTTTATATATATTATATATATATATATATATATATATATATATATATATATATATATATATATATATATATATATATATCGGTTTGTGTCAATGCTCGTCTAGCAACCCAATTCGATTATGTGCAATTTGATAGTTGATTTTGAAAATTTCGTTATAATGAATCGAGTCTACCTCCACAATGTGTCAATTTTATGGTTGATTTTTAAGTTTCATTACAATGGGTTGAGTTCACCTACACTACGTGTCAATTTGATGGTTGATTTTTAAATTTTTGTTGCAATGTATAAAGCTTTTTTAGGCTAAGATTTAAAATCGCTATATATTTAGCATTTAAAAAATAAATTACTCTTGAATACGTGTGCGAAACTGCGCGGAGCTGGAGCGGAGCGTGAAGACCTAGACTACTACGAGCTGCTGCTGCGCCGCCGCCTCGCCCTGGGCCGCGAGGCCTGCTCTCTGGGCCCTGGCTTCAGCCATGGCCCAACCAGATCCTTCCCATGGGGATGTGGAGAAAGCCTTTTCTGATCTGGTAAAGTCTCTTCCCCCTGCCCGACCGAAACCAACAACTTCAAAATTTGTTAAGAAGTTGGATATTCTTCAAGAAGTTCAGCTGCCTCCATCTCTTCCTCGAATGGCAGCTCTATCACTAGCAGAAAAAGGTCTCATAGGACAGTTTACAGGCTTATGGCCTTCACCAAAAACAGTCCAACGATGGGTGGAAAGGAACTGGTCCGATAAAATACAAGGAAAGATTTCAATTCGTTTATGTGGCAAAGGTTACTATACCTTTCATTTCGAAACCAAAGCAGATAAGGACCTGATATTCAGGAATGGGCCCTATTTTATGGACTCTCGAGGGTTATATCTAAACAAGTGGACTCCTGATTTCGATCCTGAGCTAGACATCCCTAATGCGGTTCCGGTATGGGTCCGTCTTCCCCATCTGCCCTTGCATTGTTGGGGAGATGAATCGGTCAAAGCAATCGGGAATGCAGTAGGAAAATACATTGATATAAGTGAGCCCAAAGACAACATGCAAGCCTGTGCAAGGATCTGCGTAAAAGTGGACCACATAAAAGGACTGCCGGAGGCCATCAAGCTGAAGGTGGATGAATGGAGCTACATACAGCAGTTAGATTACGAGCAAATACCCTTTAAATGCAAGGTATGTCATGAATACGGTCATTTTGCTAATAGATGCACTAAAGTAACCAATTTGGAAACAGAAGACCAAGGAGGATAATGGGAAACTGTGAAAAAGAAAAAAGCAGCACCTCCGTCCAAATCTGAACCATCCTCTGAACAACCGGGCTCTTCCTCCCTCCGCCCCAATTCTCCCCCTCCCAAACCCTCGGGCCCTTCCCAAGACCCCTCCTTCCCCTCATCCTCCAACCCTTTTCTTATTTTATCTTCTGATGATCCTCAATCTGATCAGCCCTCCCTTGAATTGTCCAATCCACCCATGATTACCTCGATTCTCTCTCAGCCCTCCTCTGACCCTCCCCCTCCCAGAACCACTAGAAGTTCTTCAAAAGATATTGGCGCCTCAAGTGATCTCCATAAGAAGCTTGGACCAGGACGAAAGTTAGCCAAACAACATCGAGAAGAAAGCACGCAAAAGGATATTGCCCTTGGGATCCAAACCCCAATGGACTCCTTCATGACAGGATCCCAAGAAAAAGAAACAGCAGGAAGAGACCATGAGAGGCGAGCACCTCCTCGCTCAAATGCCCCATGATGAAGCTCTTATCTTGGAATAGTAGGGGCATGGGGCAGCCCTCCAAATCAGCTGCCTTACGAGATCTACTCCAAATAGAAAGACCTAAAATTATTCTGATTCAAGAAACCAAACAAAGTCAAAGTGAAATGCAGAAAATTGTAGATGCCCAAAAAAAATTCTTAGGGGCCAGTAGCAACTCCGGAGGAGCATCTGGAGGAATCACAACCATGTGGAATAATCAACACTGGGACTGCAAGTCATCCTTTCTCAATCAAAATTGGTTAAGGATTAATCTAAGTCACAAAGATGAGAGTTGTGATCTCATCATTTACAATGTCTATATCCCCAATCAGTATCGAGAAAAGGAACAGTGTTGGAAGGATTTGAAAGAAGATATAGATAACGAGCAAAACCCAAACATCATTCTAGCTGGAGACTTCAACTTAGTCCTCCACGCGAATGAGAAAAGAGGGGGCAATTTCACCCACGACCCCTTCAGAAGTCAGCTGGAAGGAATAATGTTCGATCATGAGTTGATGGATATTATCCCAAAAAATTGGAAATATACCTGGAATAATAGAAGGTTGGGACTAGGCAATATCATGGAACGATTGGATAGAATTCTGGTTAACATCTCCTTGCTTTCCTCCTTTGCTGCGGGTCACACAAAAATACTCAATGCTACGGCCTCAGACCACTTTCCCATCCTCCTAACGTTGGACTCCCATTCTCAGCTGGGACCAATCCCGTTCAGGTATAATCCTCTCTGGCGAAACAATGCTGAGGCCGAAGCTATCATAGAAGCAACCTGGAAACAACATGTAGAAGGCTCTCCTAGCCATATATGGGAAACAAAATTCAGAAGCACAAGGAAAGCTCTCAAAGACTGGGCAAAAGTCAGCTACCAAGAGCCAGAAAAGATTAAAAAAAAAATACAGCAAGACTTGGAGGAAATCCAAAAACAAATTGAAGATCAAGGGTTCACCCACCAGCTAAAAAACAAGGAATGGGAAGCACAAGGGCAGCTAATGCACATTAAGAGAGCGGAAGAAACCAAGTGGAGAATTAAATCAAGACAGCTATGGCTGAAAGAAGGGGACAAAAACACAACTTACTTCCACAAGCAAGCCACAGTCAGGAAGGTAAGGAACAATGTAAATGCAATTACGGACAGTCAAGGCAGCCAACATAATGACCAAGAATCCATCAAAAGAGCTGCCTCCCTTCACTTCAAAAGCCTCCTCATGGAAAACCAAGAAGAAACCGACTATGTTGCACTGTTACAACACCTTCCAAAAGACATTTCTCAAGAGGCGAATGACAGTCTAAACCAAGAAATAACGGAGGAGGAAATCAGAAAAGCTATCTGGACCCTACAACTGGACAAGTCTCCAGGCCCAGATGGTTTTCCAATCAATTTTTACAGGGATCATTGGCACTTGATAAGAAAAGACCTTGCAAAGATGTTGAGGGGAATTCAAAGAAAAGGGAAAATGGGGGGCTTCACAAACTCAACCTTCCTCACCCTCATCCCCAAGGAAAATTGACCCACATCCTTCTCCAGGTTTCGACCAATTTCACTGTGTAACTCCTCATATAAGATTTTCACGAAAATCATAGCTTCTAGACTCCAACCCCTCCTTCCATCCCTTATCTCTGAAAATCAAGGAGGCTTCCTATCTAATAGGCAAATCCACAACACAATTACCCTGGTCCAAGAAGCCATCCATTCCAGCACTTCTAGGCAAGAGAAAGGTTTCGTTCTCAAGCTCGACTTAGCCAATGCTTTTGATCGGGTAAGAAACTCCTTCTTGTTCGCTGTATTGAGAAAAATGGGATTCAATTCTGCCTTTATCAGTACCATTGCTACCTGCATTTCATGCCCTTGGATTTCACCTCTGATTAATGGGCGCCCTTGTGATGCCTTTCAATCCTCCCGAGGGTTAAGGCAAGGCTGCCCTCTCTCCCCTTATCTCTTCATTCTTATGGTTGAATCCTTTAGCAGGGCTCTAGATCACAACAGAAGAGTTGGCCTCATCTCCGGCATCAAATTCGGGAATGGAGTCAAGAACATCAACCACTCCCAATTTGCTAATGACACTCTACTGATTGGAGGAGCATCCACTACCATTGCAAGGCGTTTCAAGACTCTCCTCGATCAATTTATGGAGTACTCAGGGGGAGAAATCAAATTTCATAAAAGTTGCATCTATGGCTGGAATATTTCCAACCAAACCGCACACAGCATCGCCAACATCTTTGGAGTTGCCTATAAAGCAAACTGGGACCACTTCACCTACCTTGGGATGCCGGTCAGCCTGGGACCATTAAAAGCTGCTACTTGGAATGAAATAATAGACAAAGTCAAGCGGAAGATCCAACAATGGGGAACTCAATGGCTCAATCCAGCAGGCAGAATAATTCTCCTCAAATCAGGTATATCCTCCTTACCTCTATATCGATTTACACTTTATCAAGCTCCTGCTATATTTCATCATAAGTTGGAAATCACCCTTCGAAACTTCTTATGGCAAGGAGGGAAAAAAGAAAAAAATAGATTTAATTTGGTAAGCTGGAAAAGTGTAATCCAATCTTAGGATAGAGGTGGTCTGGGAATTAGAGCCCCCAAAATCCTAAATTTGGCATTTGGGATCAAAATAGCCTGGAGGTTAATCAATGAGCCAAAAGCTTGGTGGAAACAGGTCATAGAATGCAAATACCTCAACGGCAAAAGGCAAAGACTTCTTGAAGTAGACATTCCCAACAGAGATGCCACCAAAATTTGGCAGCTCTGCAAGAAAGCAATCCCCTTCCTCATTCAAAACACTTCAAAGATCCCTGGAGGAGGGGACAGCATCAACTATGCTACAGACAAGATAATGGGTCTCCCACCTCTAAATACAATTGAAGAAGCCATCCCCTTCATACACCACCTCAATTGTAAAGGCATCCAGAGACTAGACCAAATATCGAAATGGGATGTAGATACAGGAGCCTGGACTAATTGGGAATTTCCAGCCACTCCATCAGCTTTAGAAGCAAGCCTCAAAGCCCTCCAAAAAAATCTTCAGAACAAAACCCCCATAAAAAAAGGAGCAGCAGACGGATTTCAATGGGACCCCACGGGTTCAAGCTATACCATCAAGTCTGGATATCATCACATCTGTAATAGCACTTATCAGACCCCCATATGGAACCATTGGCGGATAATCTGGAAATCTGAGGCTATCCCCAAAATCAAATTCTTCACCTGGCTGCTGCTAAAAGGCAAAGTCCTCACATCTGAAAACTTAAGAAAGAGAGGGATCATCGGTCCTTCAAGATGCCCCAACTGCTGCTCAGCAGAGGAAACAATTCAACACTTGTTCCTTGACTGCCCCTTTGCCAAGAGATGCTGGATCAATTTGTCCTCCTTGGGCAATATAAATTGGCAACCCCAACAGAACATTTCAGAGACAATACACGAATGGAGAAAAAACTGCCCATGGAAAGACAAGAGGAGCAAGATTGTTAAAATAATTTGGGCTATCATTCCTGATAACCTTCTTTGGAAAATTTGGCTCACAAGAAACAAAAAGATCTTCCAAAACAAGGAGAGCAATGTTCGAACGACATGCAATAAAGCCCACACCTTGGCGCAAGAGACAATAGCAGCAAATTATAAAGGAAAAATACAAGCAGTAGATTACTCAGTGGAAGAAAGATCAGTCATCAGGCACATACTAGATCGACCAGGTCATCATCAGGATACTCAGAGAACTGACAGACAGAAGCAAACATAAGCCAGGGAGTGGGAGATCAGACTTCCAGCACAGGATTACAAGGTGTGGATGCAGAGCAGTAACTGTCCAACTCTACACTTTGATGGTGCATCAAAGTCCAACCTAGGACAAGCAGGAGAGGGAGGAGTTATTTTAAATGAGTCTGGGAATGAAATCTGCAGCTATGAATGGAGCTTGGGGAGAAAAACCAACAACATTGTAGAGGCATTAGCCTTATATCAAGGACTAATACAATTGAAAAATATGGGCATTAGAAAGGCATTAGTATTTGGGGACTCCACAATAATTATTCGCTTTATGAACTACAATTAGCGCTCTCCCAACAGTAACCTCCAGCAACACATTGAGCGCATCAAACTCCTCCTCACTCACTTTGAATACATCAAGTTCTATCACATACTTCGCACGTTAAACATGAAAGCAGACAAATGTGCGAATAATGCTGTAGGAAAGCAGGAAGGCGTGTTAAGGCACAACAACAGAGAAGGTTTTCAACCCCTGCCATGACTCAGAACAATCCTGGTACTGCCCAGATTCGCGTGGTCATCAAGTGTGCGAAGGGCATGGTCTCCACAGTAGCAGGACAAATTGCAGAAAGTAAATTACGCACATCCAGTCAAATCCGAACCTCGATAGAGGTAATCACCTGTCAACAATGAAAAATTACTCAATTCAGCGCCGGCACAAGGCTTGAAAATACAGCAAAAGGAGATTGTTTGAAAGATTTGGGGCAGAACCTCACCATTCTCGTGATTCCGACTCTAGTTTGGCATCCTACCCATAGTTCGATCCATTCTATAAATAAGAACACCAGCAATCAAAGCATCGCCCATTATGATCAAGAGACTGTGCAGCAGCATCTGTTTGAAGCAGGCGTTTTTATTCAGCGTCTCAGAAGGAACGATCCTCTGCGTCTCAGAAGAAACGATCCTCTGGTATTGCCTCCCTTTATTCTGTTTAATTTTATTCTAACTACTGTTGCGGTGATCTACAGGACCGCTCAAGTTTGTATCAGCAGGGCGTCTCGTCCTGCAGCTCTTCCTCTAAATCATTCTGCGCCCTCCTCTCTTCGTCTCTATCCGGCACTCTCTGTCAGTGAGCTTTCTTCAGCTCCCTCCCCTCTCTTTTTCCTCGTCCTCACCTCTGATATTCCCTTCTACCCCGTCTACCTTCCACCCATCCGACCCCTGGTCTATTTCCCCTCTGTCTCGTTCAATAAGCCCCCTCCCAATCTCTCATCAGTAACCGTTGCTCTGAAAGCGGGATACTCTTTTTCTCCCGTCAGTACTTCCAGAACCCATCATCACGTCAATAACGCTCTTAATTCTCCCGCTTACTTGGCCCCTGTTTTCACCTACCTCCCCAACTGCAACATACTCACTTCAATGGCGCGCAGTGAGGATTGTTTCCACTGTGTTGATCTGCAAGCTGAGTTAGAAGAAATAAGGACTCAGCAGTCAATGTTAGATAAAAAGCAAAGCCTATTGGACGCAAGATTAGAAGAGCACGATAGGCGTCTTGACGAGCAAAGCAGGAGGCTCTTTGAACAAGATCGCATTAACACTGAAAAATATAAAGCAGAAATCCAGCTCTTTATGCACAAGGCTGCCTCCCTCCAGGAGCAATTCAGGTAGCTCATAAACCGCTGCGCCCATGCCGAAGAGTCAATTTCCATTCTGAAATTTATGATGGAAAAGAACGTTATTGCCACCAGCTCCTCCAGCATCAAACAAGAAGCTAAAGATGACAACCCGGAGGAATCAACGGCACGACACATCCAACACATCATGATTGACTGAATGAATTTTAAATGTATCTTTTTGTTATTCTCCTTTATTAGAATCTATAGTAGTGCTGTTTTTAATAGTAGCAAAAAAAGCAAACTAAGGACCAAGGGGGTAGCCACATTTTGTAAACCCCTTGCTCTTTCTCAGTCTGCGCAATCTATGTACCAGAGGATTCGAAATCCCTGTTTTTTTTTTTTTTTTTCAGAATATAATATATAGCAACCGACCATTTCAAAAAAATAAATAAAAAATTACTCTTTGTATAATAACTCTTTCATTCAAATGTTCATTTTTAAAGTGTTTTTAGCGATTTTATTTATTTATTATTATTTTATTTTTTTTACATAATGACATGTTTGAAATATTTTGAAAACTTAAGTTTTTTTTTAGTCATAACCTTTGGTTTTAATTGCATATTTGAAAAATTGTCAAGATTTAAATGTTTTTCTGAGTCATGATATTTTAGTTTTAATGCTATGGTTGAAAACAATTACAATTTCGGGATTTTTTAAAGTCAAGATATTTTATTTTTAACAACATAGATGGAAATTGTTGGAACTATCAGGATTTGAGACATGATATTTTATCTTTAACATCATGTTTGAGAATAGTTGGAATTTTACAGTTTTTCAAAAGTCTTGATATTTTATCTTTAATTCCTTTGCTAAAAAGTGTCAAATTTGTAACCCATTTTTTTTTATGTTCCAACATCAACACTATTTTTTTTGACGGTTTTTTTATCCATTTTGCAAAAAAAATTGGTTTTTACTTCCATTTAAAAAAAATGTTGAAAATTTACCCTAAAAAACAACATCATTCTGGCATACACAATTTTCGTTGTTGGGTTGTTTTTTCATGTTTTTTTGGGGTTTTGGGCTAGAGTACCCGTTTTGAGGTAATAGTTCATGTTTGATCGGTAACTATGTTACTTTTCTTTGTTGTCCCCAAGTTGCACTTGTACAATGACATACTTGGCTTTGTCCACATTACTATGGTCATATTTTGCACAATCTTTACCAAAGATCAAATTCACAAAGAAGCTTTAGATCGAAATACTTGTATTAGTGATTGCTTGACACAACTGTAGACATGCTCCATGAAATACAAATGTTGATCCCAAAAGTTCGCAAACAAATGGACTCATCATTTAGCCAATATAGCATGAAATGCCAAAGAAAGCACACTTGTGGCAAATAAGTGATTATACCTGACTTCACTTTACAAAGTACCAAACGAGAATATACAACAAGTATTTACAATTTTACAAAATAGTCGACCCATTCTTTTCCTAACCAAGCTTATGGGTTCTCTTTCTGCACCTGCTCTGCTTCAAAGGTTGCTTCAGGAACTACATCGATTTCCACTTTTCCACCTATCACTTTCTTTGCAAAGGATCACATGACCTCTTTGTCCTTCTTGGGATGAAGTTCCAGATGAAGTTTCCAACACTTTTCAATCCAGAGCTCATTCATGCTACAATGGGTACAAAATGCTTTCACTTGCCCATCAACAAGGAAATCTTCATAACAGGGAGAGATTTCTCATGCCTTATCCCAAGGATTTGATCCAGTTTCTTGACAATCTCCTTATATTTCTCACTCTCATCCACATAATGGTGAGATGCATCACAAAATGTGCAAGGAAACTTTTCCCATAAATAATCAAAATGACCAACATTTTTGAAATCCCCATGACACTTATACTTGTCCTTAGGGCTGTGACTTTGATGAGAAGGACTTGACTTTGCATGTCCCTTGGAACATTTATCTCTCTTTGGAGATAAGTTGTGATTATCACTACCATCATGGTGTGACATAACACCAATTGATGGTTTCTTTGCTTCAACAATTTTAGAGCACTCTCTAATTTCTCCATGACCATAACCCAATCATTCATATTGTGGTCATTCTTTCACCTCGATAGGATTAGTGATACCTTGGCCATTGACTTCAAGGCCTCTTCCTTCATAACCCATATGAGTTAAAAGCTGCATACCAATACCTATGGTATTCTTTTCAAAAGATGAAAAATATGTGTTATCAACATTAGTGGAAGGAGTAGAACTAGAAATGCTAATTATCTCCTTTGGCATATCACCCATCTTTTTTGTTTCATATGTTGATGACAAAGTGGATGATGACTCAAGCCAACCATTTTTACCAATTGGCACATAAGGAGAATTTTTCAGATGCTGATAAAACTCACAAGCACCATTCTCAACATAGGGTCCATATTATGTGTACGAACAATGTCAACAAATTGGCTTCATCTTAGAGAGGTTCTTTGCTACTTCTGGGATGGAACTCTCACCAATTTGTTCCTCCACTACTTGTTGCAACTGTAGGTACATTTTCCTTTTCTCCTCCTCTGCAATTTCAAGCAATCTCCTCAGCTCAACATTTTCCATTCGAAGAGATAAAATAATCTCCTCCAACTCTTGGAGTCTTTCACACTTCAATTTCTTGCCCATACTTGAAATTTGGTCAGAACCTGTTCTGATACCACCTGACCTGAAAATGGAGGAAAGTTTCTCCTATCAAAACTCGATCGTCCTCTCACACTTTGCAAGTTAACAAAATGGGTCTTTAAAGGTAAAATAAGTTTCACAATCTCTGCAAGATGGCAAGTTAAGTTTTCACATGAACTTAAAAGAGAAACAAATGCACATGCAACTCAAGATGTGAAACATGAATAAAAGAAACCAACATGTGATAACGAAGTTCACCGCTCCTAGGATACATCTACGGTCTTTCTCTAATAGCGAGACCGCTATATTGATTTCAGGAGAAAATGAGTACATGACACTTGTTGACAATAGAGTGGCTTGTCTCTGCTACAAAGAAACATTCTCCTACAAGTAATTCTGACTCATAAGTATGACTCCTTATAGCAAGTCATGAAAATGTCAACATAAAAAAGACTCCTCCACTATAGGTCCTTGTACTCCACCTGAAATCAAAAGTATAAACATGCAACTCCTTCACATCTCTCCTTAACACATTGAGAAAACATTGAAAAGAGTTATTCTATTGAAGTAACAACTAATGCAGATGAAACTGGAAGGCGGGAAAACCTCTAGCTAGGCTCTCTCCATACTAAAATATGCCTCCATATTGCTTCAAAACTATCCTTGCCTCTAACACTAAAAGACTTGATTCTACAAAAAGTATATCATAAAGTGCTCAAATAAGAAATCTGGGGCTGCCATTGAGTCCAGGACACTAAAAATGCTCCCATCTAAGCTCTTTTAAGCTCAAAAAGGCTAAAAATTGAGCAATGTATGCTTCTCCAAGCTAAGCTCTATTATATGTCCTACAAATTGGCAAAACCTGCTAGTTGCGCTACGATTTCGTCCTTTACATAATCCGTTGAGCGACAATTTCGCTTGGGATTGGCGAGATTCCCGCCACAAAAGGTGCACTTTGTCACTTTGTTAAATTACACCATAACCCCTATGTGTCGGATCAAGGTCATGTGAAAGCGCATGTGACCGGGGGCTAGGGCTAACCCCCCACCCCCACTAGCTAAGCCCTTCGTTGCTTCAGGATAGGGTCATATTGTGTCGATATGGCCAGGGCCGAGGCCAACTGCCCACCCCCAGCGGATAAGCCTCGCTGTTGGCTTCAGTTATGGTTGGTTGGCTGTCGCATAAAACCCAAGGCCAACACCAAGTGCCTCACTCCTTCGCCATAGCTCTCCGCCTGGTCGTATGGGTGATAATAGGTCTGGGGCCTAGGGCCAAGTGCCCCGCCCCACTCCCTTCCACCTGCGTTATGGGAATGTGGGTGTTGTCGTGACTAGGGTCTTGGGCCACCACCCGACCCCTCCTCCCAAATGCCAAACCAATCGATAACAAATATAATCGGTGACTTCCATAGGTTAAGAACCAACACGGTGGTGTGACGGTAGGGCCCTTTGTTATGCAAAAGGTATAGGGGTTGAATCCCTGCGATGGCCTTTGGGCTTGTTATAAAAAAAATTGCCAACCACGAGGTGCCATTTGGCACCCTCTCATTAGGCCACCTCAAAACTTAACAACCAACCAAAATGCGCCAAAAGCAACCTGTACGACGATGCCACATGTAAAATCCTAATTGGTCCATCATCAACCGTACCATGCACAGTCAGTTAATGATGTCAGCTGTATGAACTGCCCAGTCAACCATGTTGTTGACTGCTTTAGTTATTGATCAAAAAATTCAGAACACCATAACTTTTTCATACAACGTTGGATTGAGGTGATTCAAGCATCGTTAGAATCAGGTCGACGAACACTACGACTTGATGTCAGTTTCAAGAGATTCCAAACACTTTAATTTTTGAACCTACTTTTTAATCTCCAAATCAATGAGCTTGATGTCATTCAAAGACAACTCGATGATCGTTAACTAATTAGCCAACTTTGTTCTAAGCCCTATCTCTAACAACTTGTATATAGACTTGAATAAGCCTGCAAAGGAGGCAATCTTCTTTCTTCTTTGATGGGATCTTTATGCAAATTCTCTCTTTTGTCGTCTCAATTTTGTCAAATATATGTATGTAGGTCTTATATTATAATATTTCTTGTTAGTAATTTTTTTGATGTGATAGAATGTTCCACAGTGAAAGATCCTCTAAAACAATTGAGTTATAATAATTTCTCTAAATATTTGGTACAACCTGACATAAATTTAATATAATACTTATTCATTTTTATTTAAAAAAAAATATTTATTTATTTTTATAAAATTAAATCAAAATAATATTTATAAAAAAATTCTAATTATTGAAAATTTATCTCTACATATATACACACATACTAAAATTATTTTACAAATGGTGTCAGTTTTTTTTGTTTTTTGTTTTTTGTTTTACTGAAAATAATTTTACAATGACAATATAACAGAAAATCGCTAATAATATAAAAATGTAAGGTGATGGTTTAAAGTTTTTACTTGATATTTTTGACAAGTAATATGTGCGAAACATAGAAAGAAGAAAGAAATAAATTATTTTAATGTCCATGGGGCTAAAGATAGCCTATGAGATAGATTGCTTCTTCATCTGCTTGATGTATTCGACCATTTTTCTGTGAAGATTCAAAATAAATGCTCCCAGCTTCTCGACAAACCCCTCGCTAAATAGATTATCCCAAGATCTAGCTACCAGCATATCTACATAACTTTCCCTGTTGTCTTTGAAGGCGTCACATTCTAAAATGATTTTTCTTTTTGTTTCCACTTTTCCGGAAGAACAAAAAATGCATACTCTTTCCTCCCACACTTCCTTTGGCCTCTTCCAGCACCCTGTTTCACAACGGAGTTGATGAGAATTAGTCCTTAACTGAGCAATAAGAATTTTGACTCTCCAAGAGTTATTGGCCTTTATGTATGCTTTTGGTTGATGACTATGAGTGGGGCTAAATACTTCGATATAGTAATTTTTCTTTCTTCCTAGCTCCTTATCCCAAGTACACTTGTGGAACTTTTCCATAACAAAAGATTTTATCTCTTTGTTGTTTATTGGATACGCGTTCAAACAAATACCCCATTTACTAAACCATTTGTTATTTTGTTGCATCCAAGTTTTTTTGCTCTTGCACAATCTATCATTAAAGACAACCTTAGGCCATCTACCCTCTTCCATTTGCCTAATTTTTTTTAAATACCTTATGACTTGCACCATAGCAATTGCTTCAATAGGAGCAATCCCTGTTTCACTTAACAAGATATCGTAAGGAACTGCACTTTTAATCTTAAATTTGTTTGTAATCAAACGCTTTTGAATTTTCTCAATTTGTTTCCACTGCATGTCAGATGTACTGCTGGCCCATAGTTCACAACCATAGAGAATCACTAGAAGCCCAAAAAGAGTTTGAATGGTTTTCTAGTCCCATAACTTTGCCTCTTGCACCTATTTTGAAAAGCATAAAATGCTTTCCAACCCCCCAAAGTTCTTTTCTTTCTACAACCATTCCATCTTAGATTTTTGTTGAAGTCAATTCCGAGGTATTTGTAATCCACAACTTCTTCCAGAATGTTGCCTTAAAAGTAGAACTTATGCTGGTTATGTTTTCTTTTCTTAGAGAATACCAGTACTTTCATTTTGCTGATATTGACTTGCATCCCCACACTTCTACTAAAATGCTCAAGGGATGGTAAGTGCTCTTTCAAACCAAAAGTCGATTTAGCAATCAGAATAATGTCGTTTGCATACAAAAGAAGCCGTATACAAAGTTGCCCAAATAGATACCATCACCCCCTTGCAAATTTAACCACTCCTCAAGTTTGTCGATATATAAACCAAAAAGGGTAGGAGACAATGGGCAACCTTGCTTGACCCTAATATCGCTTCTAAAACTTTCAAAAATGTCTGTTGAAGTTCTAATTTTGACTTTCACCTCTTCATACAGCTTATGCACATCTGCTCTCAAATGTTTAGGAACCCCAAGTTCCTCCATTCTGTGCCAAAGCTTATCCTTGGGAACCAAGTCAAACACTTTTCTGAAATCAACAAATCAACAAAAGAATTCTTCCTTTTTCTCCCAAACCTTTTCAATGATGTGCCTTAAAGTTATACAATGATCAATTGTGAAATGTTTAGGTCTAAAAACTACTTGCCCTTTAGCATGCTTATCTCTTTATTTTGCCCACTTACTAATTTTGTTTTCTAGCATGCTTCCAAATAGCTTTGGAAACAAAGGGTTTATCATGATGGTCCTATAATTGGAGGGATTATTGACGTCACCACTCTTGAAAAGAGGCATTGCCAGACTAGTTGTCCAATCTATGGGGAGCCCTTGTTGTATGATCTTGTGGAAGATTTTTGTAATGTGAGGTGCAAGAATCTTTGAGAACCACTTTAGATATTCTGCTTGTAGTTCAACTAAGTCTTTTGCTTTTCCAACACCCAACTTCTTGATACCCATCTCTACCTCTTGTACTGTGAATAGTTTAGTATCAATGTTGACCAAGGGGGAGGGTCAACCTTGGGAACCTACTCATAGAGTTGTCTTGCATAGTCAAACCATTTAGAAGCTGTAACATTATTTCCAATTTGTAATTTTTTTGGTTGGAGCTCCTTCCAAAATAGTTTTGGATTATTTTTCCCAAGGAAGATTAGTTCTTCCCTCCCTGAAACCATGAAATCGACCTTTTTTCTTGCTTAATAACTGCTTGTAAGCTTTGAGCTATATGTTATCCTTGTTTGAATCTTTCCACATTCTCCTTGCCTTTTTGCATTCCTCGTCAAACCAAACATTATCCGGAAAGCAATTTGTTTCAGAATTCTAAATTTTTGCTCTTTTGCACTTTGCAAGTGCGCATTGAATTAAATTGTTAATTCATGACTATGAAGGTTGTGAATTGTAATTTTCTCCTTCTCGAAGAGCCTCTCTAACATCATTTTGAAGGTATTACAATTTTCTGGGGTCAAAAAGAATTCTGCCCTGTGGGCGATTTTGTTAGATATGTTGAATTTTTGATTCTAATTGTTTATTTCCAATCCAAGAGAAACATAAATAAATTGGTTTGTGATCTGATTTCAAGTCCCACAATTGATCTCCAATGAAAACTTCCTCCATTTTCTCACACAAACCATGCGAACAAATTACATAATCTACCACACTTGCTCCATTGTAAGTATTGCAAGTGAAATTACCGGACTTTTCCCATCTAGTAAAGCCATTACAAATGACTATATCAAAGGCCCCATATAGATTAAGCAAACGTTCACCAAAGAGATTGTATCCCTTTTCCTCTGAAATTCTTTCCTACTGATGATTACTTTCTTCTGTAAGCCAAATAAGGTCACAATCATCTTTACAACAAAGAATGCTAGCTTGCTCACTTGCAGTCCTAGCATTGAAATCACCCACTATAAGGACTTCACCTAGCTGTGAATATATTGCAATATTTGCTTTTAAAGCTGCAAATGGATCTTTGTGGTCAAGCCCTCTACCTTTGTAGATTTTTGAAACCTGCGGCGCCAAATAGCATGTTGCAATTCTGATGTGGTTTCCATTTTTTGATATTTTAAACCAAATGAATTACTTATTTGAGTCTTCTTTTTATAACTGAATGAGATGACCTTCTTTCTCCCTTACTAAAACCATGGTACCCCGTGCCCTTTGCCATTCCCTGCTGCCTTGTTCCACACTACCATCTTACAGTATCCTTCAAATAGAGGTGTCTTGCACCCTTCATGCTCATGTGTTTCTATGAGGCAAATTATGTCTCTATCTTCCGCAATAGGCCCTAACCTAGGTCCTCGTCTCCATGGGTAATGTTATCACTCTAAGAAACTCTCCTTGGTTGCAGCTCGGAGATGCCTGGTAACATATAATATTCAATATTGTTCTCTGAACTATTGGAATAAATAATGGTTTGGATCAAGCTAGATAACCACTTTGACTCCGATATTACTCAAGACATGCATGAACACCCTTAGCATACAAGGATTTAGACCACCAATGTTCAATAGTCTGTAGATTAGGTGAATGAATGGGGAATACTAACCATACTAGCAGATACATACATAAAACATATGATGGCTAGCTACAGAAAGTAAAGAAACTTGCAAATCTAATACATCAACGCAGAGATAAGATGACAGTTATCTGGCATTAGACACAAAAGAAACCTGAACGGCCTGTTCAAGTGCAAGCTTAGAATAGAAGAGAAATCAAGATATTGAACACATGACAACAAAAGAAGCTTGTATTACTGATGAATGAAGATGAGAAGTTTCAGTAGCAAAGTCTCTATAGTCTCCAGAAGTTGAACCCTGATTACATCTTACTTTCAACTATTTATAACTTTTTACAATGCTCTCGAGCTTTTTAGGGCTTGAGGTGTCTTAATCTATCCCTATTGTCTTTAACTGCCTGATCACGTACAAGGACACAATTCTCCTTCCATCACGAAAATGGTAATCAATTCTGGTACAACGCTGCCCTGTTAGGCGGCTGGCTTGATTGTGTCAGTGAGGCTCCATGACTGTTTAATTCTATTTGCTTGTATCGTGCTGTGTCCTTCCTCTTTCAGCCATGCTTTTTGGTATTTCAGTTCAGCAGCCTGAATGTCGCAATACTGACAGAGTCAACCACCTTCCTCCTCGAGTAATTGGTAGGAAGTAGAGTAGGAGGTGCATGGGTGGCTGGACATGGTAATTAGAAAAAACAGAGTAATGGCGAGGTGGTGGAGGACACGCAGGTAGCCATTGGATGAATTAAATTGGATAGACATAGTAATGGTAGGGTGGCGAAGGACACGCGGGAGCAGTCATGGACGAGGGCCACTGGATTGGGAGAAATGGGCGAAGGAGATCGATTTTATGAGGCTTGCAGTCTTTGGTGGGAGTGGAGAAGGTTTGATTCGTTGGATCTTGGGTGGATAGATCTGGTGGCTATCGGGCGAAGGAGGTGCTCGGATGATATCGCCTGGGCGGGGGGTTGGTTTGGTTTAGGTGGTTATGGTTTTTATCGGACTCTTATTGGGTGGTAAGCGATAAAGGGTGGAGTACGCCCGATGCCACTCATCATACACCACGTAGTGGAGCAGGAGAGAGAGAAACTGCCTTTATCAGGCGGGTACTCCTCTTGCTAGTTGCCTGCGCGATAAGAGTGACAACCATTATATCTAGCGAGAGTGAACTAACAACATAGATTGATCGAGCATGTCTCGTCGATTGGGTGAAACGTGGGTTGTCTGATCAGTGGGAGAGATCGACAGTGGAGGGACACGGAGGTACAGGATGTCCTCGAGAAACATGCGGAGGGCGCGTATGACGGAAATGGTAAGGTTTTTCTGGGGGGTCTTTTGGGTTAATTTATTTGAGGCTAAGGCAAAAGGGGTTTCGTTATGAAGTGAGGGTCGGGTTAAGATATGAGCGGAATAAAATGTAAGTGGGAGAGTGGGGAAAGTGGAGCGATGGCCCGTGTGGGGCCCCTTCCAGGACAGTAAAGCATACCATCTTCTTCATTTAGTCTTCAAACTAGCAGCGCTACGCCTCAGGGCTAACACTGGCTCCTTCTAGGGATGAAGCCTCCCTGTGAGGTTTCAAGAACAGTAGACCACTGCCTTTATAGCAAAACCAAAATCGAATCTTCCTCCTAGTGTTCCATTGGGCATGGAGTCAATTTTACATAAAAATAAAAACTGAGACAAAAACATATTTACAATGCTAAGGCCTTTACAACCTTAAACAAAATAAAGCCTGAGAAAACACCCATTGATTTGGCTATTGAAAAAACTTCCCTCCTCCAGATTGTGAAGGACGGAGGTGTTTTTTTTGTGAGCCTGAGTAATGACAAAAGGTCCTGTCCACAAGGCGTCGAATTTGCCATGATTACCCTTCTTTTCCTTGAACTCATCCCACTTGAGGACCCAATCACCAACCTGAAAATTGTCCATCTTTGCTTTTTTATCAAAGACTTCCTTTATCTTCTTTTGATGCATTGTTGACTTCTCAATTAGCTATTCCCTAGCCTGTTGGACTTCAACCAAGTCACTCATCCTCCTTGCCATGTCATCTCCTTCATCCAGCTCCTTTTGCAAGAACTTGGCCACAGGGAAGGTCAATTGGATGGGAAAAACAACCTCAGTACCATACACTAGCTTGAATGGAGAGTTCCCTATGGATTTCTTGGTGGTAACTCTGTCAACCCACAGTGCAAACTTCAACTTGGAATCCCAACTTCTTTTGTTGTCTTCCAGCAGTTTTTTGATTATCCTTACTAGGCTCTTATTTGATTTTTCAGCCAAGCCATTGCCTTAAGGATAATATGATGTAGAATGCACTAATTGAATGCCCATTGATTCACACATGTCCACCAATTCCTTCACTCTGAAAGCTGATGCATTATCAATGAATAGCTTGGTTGGGCAACTAAATCTAGTGAAAATATTTTCGGTTAGGAACTTCATGACAACTTGGTGATCAACCTTCTCAGTGGGTATAGCTTCAGTCCATTTGGTAAAATAATCAGTGGCTACTAAAATCCACCTGTGTTGGCCACTGGAATGTGGATTAATCTCCCCTATGAATCCAAACTCCACTGCTAGAAGGGACCATTGGTGTGTATGGGCTTCAAGGGCAGAGATTTCAGTTGTTGTCTTCCTGTAAACCTCTGGCATTTATCACAAGATTTCACAAATAAAAACACATAAGCAAACAGAGCAGGCCAATAATACCCAGCCCTCATAATCTTGTGGGCTATTGTTTTCCAATAATGATGCCCCCCACAGATGCTATAATGAAATTGTTGCATAAATTCCACAGATTGTTCTTTGTCTAGACATCTCAAGAGGATTCCAGATGGGTCCTTCCAATAAAGAAGGTTCTCATTAATACAAAGCTTAGCTGATCTGAGCTTAATGGTCCTGGCCTGAGCTAAGCTAAGCCCTGGAGGGACTTATAGCTTCAACAAGAAATGAACTATACTGGAATACCACTCACACGTGGCCAAATTCTCAGCCAAAGACTGGTTCTGTTCGTGCTTTCCTACTGCTTCCTCTGTTTGCTCTCCATCTGAATTTGAGTTGATGCAATTTATGTCTAGCAGGCTACAATTTTCCTCGGCCATAAGCTTAGCCAAGCCTTGGCCTTTGACAAGCTTGGTGGGCTTCACCTCTATATCGAATTCTTCGAGTTTTGCAATCCATTTGGCTCTTCTTCCATCAACATCCGGCCGGGTTAGGACATCCTTTACTAAAGTTGAAGACACATAGGCAACCACCTTGGAGTGAAAAATGAAAATTCGGAATGCCTTTAAGGACTTTATAAGAGCATATGCTTGTTTTTCAATAAGGTCATACCTTAATTCAACATCCCTTAATGTTTTGCTGAAGAAGGCCATTGGGTGCTCTACATCTTCACCATTTTTCTACAACAAGACTGCTACAAGTGTATCATAAGAGGCAAAAGAGAAGATATAAAACTCCTTGGTGTAGTCTAGGCTGATTAAAGTGGGAGCTTCCATGATAGCTCTTTTGATGGCTTCAAAAGATCTTCTTGTAGCCTTTGTCCATTTTATCTTTAACCCCCTTTTTAGCATGGAAGTGATGTGCTTGACCAGCTCTGCAAAGTTGGGAATAAACCTCCTCACAAAGTTAATTCTACCTAAAAAGGATTGAATGTCCCTTTTTGACCTTGGGATGGACAATGTTTGTATTGCTTGAACTATTTTTGGATCAATTTTGACACCTGCAGCAGAAACGATATGCCTTAAAAGTTTTCCTTCTTCAAGAGCAAACTGTGACTTCCTTGGATTTATTGAAATTCCAAACCTTCTACACCTTAGGAACACCTTCCTCAAATGTTGTAAATGATCCTTGTGACTGCTGGAGAAAACTGTTGTGTCATCAAGATAAATAAGGACAAACTTGTCCTTCTCTCCCACAAAGGCTATGTCCATGGCCCTCTGAAAAGTGGCCCCAGCATTCATTAGTCCAAAAGGCATCTTAGAGTACATGAAAGTGCCCTAAGGAGTAGTGAATGCAGTATTTTCTTGGTCTTCTGGGTGTATGACAATCTGATTGTATTATGAAAATCCATCCAAGAAAGACATGATTCTAACCCCTAAAACTTTTTGCAGCAAATGTTCCATCTTGGGCAGGGGGTAGTTGTCTTTTTTAGAACACTTGTTTAGATTCCTGAAATCAACACAAAGCCTGATTTCTCCATTCTTCTTCCTTACTATCACAAGGTTAGCTATCCACTTCGAGTACCTTAGGGGAACTATGATTTTGGCATTTAACAACTTCTTGATCTCTTTTTCAATCAAAGGTAACAAGAGAGGGTTGATCAGCCTAAGTTTATGCTTGAAGGGGATGGTGTTCTTCTCCAGTGAAATCTTATGATGAATAATGTTGGTGGCATAGGTTTTAAAGTCTATGTATTCCCAAGCGAAGACATTGGCAAATTGTTTCATTAGGGTGCAATACTCAGAGCTTTGGACAGAGGACAAGCAAGTGGACAAATTGATATACTTTGGGTGAGCTAGACTCCCTATATTATGTTCCTGAACTGTAGACTCACTTTCCTTTTTGGCAGGTTTATAAGGTACATTGTTATGGTCAAACAACCTCTCTAAGGGCACCAACCCTTTGGGTATATGATTACTAGGCAGTTGCACGATACTATCCTAGCCAATTTTGTCTCTCAGCTTGGACTGGTTGCATTCCTCAATGGCCTCATTCTCTTGGTCAATTTTCATTTCAAAGAATTCATCAATGACTTGTAAAAACCTATTGACTTCATCATCATCTTCAAAAACTTTCCAGTACTTGACATTGTCAGGAAAAGATGGTCTATATTTCACCTGGACTTCATAAGTCAACTTAGGAGGCAAAGGAGGGATAAAAGTGCTAGCAGACACAACAAGGGAATCAACAAGCTGATTCTTAGCTCTAGGGATGTACGAATACTCAAGCTATTAAAAGAATCCTTGAGCTTCCATACCTAATCTCTGTATGCTTCAACCTGGGGTGCTTTTCTTGGAATGTCTTGTTCACCTGTTGAATAATAAGATCTGCATCTCCAAACACTTTTAGATTTCTGATGCCCATTTTTTTAGCAACGTTTAAGCCTAAAATCAAGGCTTCGTATTGTGTTATGTTATTGGTAACCTGAAAAGTTAGCTTGAAAGATAATGTATGTATTCTTACGTGGGAGATATAAGAACTACACCTGCTCCTGCAACTTCCTTAGAGCAAGCTCCATCAAAGAACATTTCCCAACTTTGTGGGCCTTCCTCCTCTTTGGTATGGCAATCTGGCTTTCTAAGCTGCATGGAGGCCAATTGTGATTCTTCTACTTGGAGGATACAGGATCTGAAATCACTATCAGCATCATATATGGGATGATTGGTAGGATTCCTTTCATCGCTAATGATATGAGCTAACTGAGCCTCTATGTATAATATCCTATTGT
Source organism: Pinus taeda (assembly GCA_000404065.3). NCBI lineage: Eukaryota > Viridiplantae > Streptophyta > Pinopsida > Pinales > Pinaceae > Pinus > Pinus taeda. Next base: position 178,316 of record APFE031256556.1, on the reverse strand, counting down.
CACCTCCAAAAACTTGGAAGGTGGCATAGGACAGGTCATTTTGCAATGTCCCACCTAACCCCTTAATCCATCCTCTGGAAAGTAACATGCCACACTTGGGGGGGGGGGAGGCATCTACTACCACAATATCCATCATCATGCTCTTCATGGGCAGTTGAGACAAGGTGATGGCTAGGTCTTTGATTAACCCCAAAAATTTCACCTTTCTTGAGTCAAAAGAAAACAAGTCATGATATGGCCTAGTGATATCGAGGCCCAACTCATCCATGACAGCCTTGGGCATTAGATTATGGTTAGCACCTGTGTCCAAAAGACAATTGCGAAGGAATTTGTCATGAATGGTCAAGTAGACATAGAATGATGGAGAATTGTCATCAACATGTTCAATCATTGGGCTGAGGACAACGACTAGCTTATCATCTTGTAAATTCACATAGTCATTGGAGGCTTGTGTGGCTTTAAGCTCAAGGGCCTCGAAGATGGGTCTCTTAAAGGATTCATTCTTCACTAGTTTAATCAGAGGTATAGATGTTTTTAGCTTCTAGATTTCTAATTCAAAACTGAAAGGAGAGGGGAACTTGTCAGGTCCTCTTACCTCTTGAGCTGGAACTTTGAAAATGATGGGATCAGCTACTGGTCATTTTTGCTTGTTAGTTTGCTGCATTGTAGGGACAGTAGCCCTCTGAACAGGGGTTTGTTGGGCAGTATTCACCTTAGACCTTAGATTGTATCTGTGTTGGTCATCATTTTGCAAAACAACTCCACCATCCCACTCTTGGTTGTTTTGGTCCTCGGATAGTGACTCTTCATATGCAGCTAGGGTCAAGAAAGAGGCATTGCCCTTGTCTTCCAGAAAATGGATCTCATTTCCTTCCTCATACTGATCTTCATCCATGACTACATTTTGCAAAGGGGTCTTCATCCTTTGGTCTTCATTTGCATCTTTGTTTCTTTGAGGAACCTGCAACTGCTCATTAGTTCTTCTGTATGGGTTCGGATTTCTAAAAGCAAATTCATTAGGAGCCCTTCCTTTCCCAGACTGTTGTTCCATTTTTAGCTTAGAGACTTCAGAGGCTAATGATTCTATTATCTTGGTCATCTTATCTAACTTGGGATCTGAAGATGATGAAGATTCACTCCTCTGTCTCCTTCGATCAACATGTCCCTTGAGTTTCTCTGCAGCTATGATGTTGGATTCTACCTCCAAGGCTGCATCCTATATCTCAGCCAAAGTGGCACATATTCTCTCTCTCAATAGTAGATAGAAGTTGGACTCAAAAGCATTGGCATAGGTGAGTTTAGCAAAGGTAGGGGTGGGTTTCACTTCCGTTGGTATCTTGTTGTACATGCGGTTAAACCTTTTATTGAAATCAGATAGTGATTCACCATTTTCCCTTTTCAGGTTCCCAAACTCAATATGGTAGTAGAGAAGATATTTCTTATCCCCCCAATGCTTTAAGAATACGTCATCTAATGCTTCAATATCTATTATAGACCTCGGGGTCAATTCTCTGAACCATTTCCTAGCCTCTCCATCTAGGCTCTGGACAAATACTCTCATCCATACATCATCTTCACTAATGTCTAGATATCAACATAGCAATAGAATGATTCAAGATGTTCTTCAGCCGTAACCCCTTATGTTCCAGTAAACTTAGGCATGTATTTCTGATATTCTCCAGCAGGCATAGCATTCAAATGAACGAGCAGTACTAGAGGTCCATACCTAGCCATTATAATTCTCTCCATTTTGGTGGGTGCTTGTGGACCTGCCATAGCTGTGGTGGCTAGAAGGGTGCTGGAAGTATGAATGACAGAGGGCTGAGGAGTAACTGATAAGATTAAAGGGGAATGATGGATAGGAGGTGAGGTTCCCTTTGGGCTTACAACAAAAGGAGAATCTAAAGAATCATGAGCTTTATGTATCCCTGAGACTTTTCCTTTACTGCTAGTAGTAGATACTATACTCTCAAAATGTATTCGCTCTATTGTAGGATTTTCTTGAATATCTATAGAACATTGTTTAGGTTTACCTGAACCTGATGCTCCCTTCTGGAAAGTCTTTCTTTCTTTGATGATATTCTTAGGGCCAGGCACTGGGTCAGCTTATGGCTTTTGAGGATTTTTCCGAGTACGCCTTCCAAACTGAGCCAGAATTATGGAGTGGAGTTGCCAAGAGGTTTGGCCTCTAACAGAGTCGCGAGATAGATGATTACAACCAAAATAATGTCCAGACTTTGTCTATCATCAAACCTGGATCTGTGTCGTCTGCCAGGGAAGCTGAGCTTCACTCCTCTCCCTAGAAATGATTATGTTATCACTCAAGGAGACTCTCCTAGGTTGCAGCTCGGAGATTCCTGGTAACATATAATCTTCAATATTGTTCTCTGAACTATTGGAATAAATAATGGTTTGGATCAAGCCAAATAACCACTTTGACTCCGATATTACTCAAGACATGCATGAACACCCTCAGCCTACAAGGCTTTAGACCACCAATGTTCAATAGTTTGTAGATTAGGTGAATGAATGGGGAATACTAACCATACCAACATATACATACATAAAACATATGATGGCCAGCTACAGAAAGTAAATAATCTTGCAAATCTAATACGTCAATGCAAAGATAAGATGACAGTTATCTGGCATTAGACACAAAAGAAACCTGAACAACCTGTTCAAGTGCAAGCTTAGAACAGAAGATAAATCAGGATATTGAACATATGACAACAAAAGAAGCTTGTATTACTGATGAATGAAGATGAGAAGCTTGAGTAGCAGAGTCTCTATAGTCTCCAGAATTTGAACCCTAATTACATCTTACTTTTAGCTATTTATATCTCTTTACAATGCCCTCAAGCTTTTTAGGGCTTGAGGTGTCTTAATCTATCCCTACTATCTTTAACTGCTCGACTACGTACAAGGACACAATTCTCCTTCCATCACAAAAACGATAATCAATTCTCGTACAACGCTGCCCTATTAGGTGGTTGGCTTGATTGTGTCAGTGAGGCTCCATGATTGTTTAATTCTGTTTGCCTGTATCGTGCTGTGTCCTTCCTCTTTTAGCCATGCTTTTTGGTATTTCATTTCAACGACCTGACTATCACAATGCTGACAGAGTCAACCACCTTCCTCCTCGGGTAATTGATAGGAAGTAGAGTACGAGGTGCATGGGTGGCTGGACGTGCTAATTAGAAAGAACAAAGTAATGGTGGGGTGGCGAAGGACAGGTGGGTAGCTGTTGGATGAATTAAATCAGAAAGACATAGTAATGACAGGGTGGTGAAGGACATGCAGGAGCAGTCATGGACGAGGGCCAGTGGATCGAGAGAAATGGACAGAGGAGATCGATTGTATGAGGCTTGCAGCCTTTGGTGGGAGTGGAGAAGGTCTGAGCTATTGGATCTCGGGTGGAGGAGGTGCTCGGATGATAACGCTGGGGGGGGGTGGTTTGGTTTGGGTGGTTATGGTTTTTATCGAACACTTATTGGGTGGTAAGCGGTAAAGGGTGGAGTCCACCTGATGCCACTCATCGCACGCCACGTAGTGGAGGAGGAGAGAGAGAAACCACCTTTATCGAGCGGGTACTCCTCTTGCTTATTGCCTGCACAATAAGAGCGACAACCGTTAGATCTAGCAAGAGTGATCTAACGACGAAGATCGATTGAGCATGTCTTGTCGATTGGGTGAAACTTGGGCCATCAGATCGGTGGGAGAGATCGACGGTGGAGGGAGATGATGGTACATGATGTTCTCAAGAAACGTGCAAAGGGTGCGTATGATAGAAAAGGTAAGGTTTTTCGGGGGGTTTTTTGGGTTAATTTATTTGAGGCTAAGGCAGAAGGGGTTTCGTTATGAAGTGAGGGTTGGGTTAAGATATGAGCGGAATAAAATGTAAGTGGGAGAGTGGGTAAAGTGGAGTGATGGCCCGTGTGGGGCCCATTCCAAGACAACAAAGCAAATCATCTTCTTCCTTTTGTCTTCAAACTAGCAGCACTGCACCTCAAGGCTAACAGGTTACCTCTGCAGTTCCGAAAAACTAATCTTAAGGAAACCTGGGTATGACTTGATTACTATTTATTTTGACATGCAAGACTCACATTTGAGCCTTTGTCCCTACTTTCCCATACTGACCTTGCTTTTTGATTTCCTGTTGAAGAGTTTGTTGCCTCTTCTTTATTACCGTCTTGCTATTCTATTTTGGAAGGAGGTCCAAATTGCTATCACAACTTTGCCTTTATAAATCCATGCTCTCTTGCCTTCATCTCTTGCTGCCCTAACCTTTAAAATTTCCTCCCTTCTTTCCTCATATTGTTTTACAGTTAAATCTTCTTCTAGGAAAAACGAGAACCCCTCAAGAGATGTTTCTTGCTTAGAATGATATATTTATCACGCAAGATAGGCATAATGACTTTTATGGGCCTGGCTCTCTCTCCGTTAAACTTACCCACCCTCCATGCTTGGCATATTTGTCCTTGCCATAACAACTTGTCTTTCAAGAAGTCTCTTGCAAGGTCAAGAGTACATTCATTTTTCGCATAGTCTTTCACCTAAATATTTGTTTCTCCTTCCTTATTAGCAGAAGTGCTAATAACTTGAGCCCAATTTTTGGAAACTTTGGTGCACTCTCCTTTCGTTTCTTCTCTTGGTTCTCTTCATGGTTGTTTATGTGGGCAATCATTTTCCCTTTATCCTCGGATGATTTCACATTCACCACCTCTGTACTTACACTACATATTTCTTTATGTTTTGCACATCCGCCTTCATGTGTTTCCATTCTGTCTTCCCTATCAGGAGAGCTTCCTGTAGTAACGCCACTTGTTCTTCAAAAACTTTATTTCTTTCTGCTAAAGCCTTGTTCTTAGCTGTTTTTATATGAATTTTATGATCTCTTTCCTGCCCTTTAGCTTCTAAAACCTCCAACCTTTGTTTTTCATTTAACAATTCTTTCACATAAATATCAGATGACCAGGTGAGAGGTGTGTATGTGGGACTATATAAGGCATAATCATCAATGAATTTTCCTATGGACTTCTTGTTGCCATGTGCTTGTAGAGGAGACTTGTTTGAGTGATTTTTGCGAAGGGCTCGAATACTTTTCTTTTTAGACCGTTTCTTCCTTGTTTGCTCCCATTTTAGACAGGTTATTCTTCATTTTAATATGCCACGATATTGTTTGGTATTGACCCAAACCCACTTCCCAGCTTTGGCGGATGAGGCAATTTTCACTTGTCCTAAATCATTTGTCTCCACACGTTTTGAAATTTCTTGTTCCTTTGTCATGTTTGAATGCATTTGTCGTCCAATCTGTTTCAAGAAATAAGTAGGTCTATAAAATGACAAGATTACTTCACACTACTCCCTATTGTTCAGGTTATCGTTGCTCCATGCTTGTTGCTCGATACTTATGTTGCATAAAATCTCCTTGCTCTCACACATGGTGACGCCCATATGCCATTCTGCTTCTTCTGCTACTATCTCGTCTGTCTACAATCCTAACTTAATTTCAAACCTACAAGCGCACTCAGGTCTTTCTAAGATCTAGCCTGCTAACTAGCTCCTGGTCACGTTATCCACACACATGCTCTAGGGCACATGAGATACCACACCACTTGAGATATATCATTTGTGTGGTTGAAAATGACAACACTTATTTTCTATCACTCAACACAAATCTAAATAACTTTTCATTAATCATTTTTATATGATATCCAATGGATATATCATAAAATAATGATTATTCCATTTAACAAATTAAAATACCTTTTATTATATTATATTATTATATTTTATATAAATATATTTTAAAATTAAACTTATATATACCAACCTTTTAATAATATATTTTGTGATTTTACTAAATACCCACTCTTAATAAGATAGTTGTGTAAGACCCATTACAATATAAAATAAAATAATTAAAGTTTTTTTCAATAAATTATCGACTTGTCTTTAGTGAGACTTTTTGAAAGCTTTTCTGGTGGGTTTTTCGCGTCTAATTTCTCAAAAATAATGCAGGGATTTATTGAAATCACAAGTTTGATGGGAAACCATTGCACAATCCAAGTGCCCTAGGATTTTTTCAGGGTGCTGAATCCATATATATAGTCAAAAAATGAGTTTAAATAACACAAATCAAGATTTCACCTCAAAATTTTCCTTGGATTCCGACACCGAAAAGTCCAAAAGTCGCACTAATGAAAACTCCATAAATTATAATACATAATCTATACCTAAGCCATCACTTCTCCAATAAATAATAACACATCATTTTACACTTAACCTATCACTTATTTCAATAAATATAATTTTGAATAAAAAATGTTATTTTTCTTGAGTTTTTTATTATTATAAATTATATGGATGGTTGGTATACACTTAAAGTATTAGTTATTTCAATAAATAAAGTTTTCAATTAAAAATTATTATTATTTTGATAGAGATATTTAGTTTGGAATATGTGCTTTTATTCTTTTAAATAAAAAGATCATATAGATGGTTGTCATTTAATAAAGAGTGTATATTTACGGCGTAAGGCATTTCCATCTTAGAAGAACTCCTTCAATTGCCACTCTACACTGATCTACATCGTCCAATCACATGTTAAACGATTGGATCTCATTTTTTCAACTGTCAATCGATTCTTGATTTAAGTCGATTAACTGAATGATAGATAATATTGGGAAGGCTTCACCGAATCTTCCCCAAATTTATGATAATGAAAGCAAACCCATGATTGATCTATACAGGCCGTGCTGCTAAAGCTCCTTAGCCATGGTTGTGTCAAAGCAGAAACAACAACAACGACAATTGGATTCCATGCCTCTCCGCCTGGCCCTGACTTGCGCTTTCACCATCGTAGCCGAGACATCTACTTTCCCAATTGACACCACTAAACCCGCCTACAAGTCTGCGTCGACTCCTCGTTTGCCTTTAAACGCCAAGGTCCACTCTAAACAATTCTAGGGATTGCCCATCAGGAGGGCATAAAAACCCTCTACAAGGGCCTCTCCCTGTGCCCTTATCCGCCACACATTCTACACTACCATTCACATATTCTCTTATGAGCAACTCCACTATACAACAACTTCTGGTAATCAAGAAAACCTCTTCCCATTCTCAACAAGGCCCTCATCGAAGGCCTCTTAAGCATTATCAACCTGTTGGAACTTCAAGCGCTTATTTTGAGGATAAAAATTGCTCGAGTGCTCATAGTAGATACAAACTAGGGAGATATATTTTTCGGTGTATCATGACTTAACTATAATAGCAGTCTTTTAAAGAAGCCTACATAGCATTCAGGCAGAAATATTACCACAGAGTATCCTGGGTATGATGTATCTAACTTGATAGCAAAAACATAATAGACGACAGATAAGCATACTAGCATGACTGTAGATAGCGGAACACAATAAAACATAGACAAGAGGATAATGGGAACATGCCATAGTTGCCCGAACAATAAGACGAACATAGTAGGTTATAACTAGCCTTGATTGGCTCATCTTGACTAGTTGTTATGCAACCAACTCACAAAATAGAAGAAAAGATAGATCAACGACTTCAAGATCAGCCTCTTCGAGGGGGCAACCTCCTTTACATTACAGAAATGAACAATTCTTGGATGATACAAGTGACAAAGCCTCATTTCTATATATAGGAGTCTAAGGGGTCACAATATAATCAAGTCGACATAACAATAATAATATAAGGGCACAAAAATAAAAATAGTGGGCTTCTATGGGGCACAATAATAACAATATGGGGACAATAGGGGCACAAAAATAACAATAAGGGCTAAAATGATAATAGTAATGGGGGAAATACTAGTATTATAGGGACCTAACATGCCCCTCGCATTAAAAAAAAGTGTTGTCCTCAACGATTGAGTAGTTATAGATGTTTCTGTATAAAATTCTCATCCTCCCATGTGGAATCTTCAACGGGTAAGTTCTTCCCCTTGATGAGATAATCCGAAATTGATTGATTTCGTAGCTGTCGAGTTCTTATTTCTGTGACTGCTTCAGGTTCCAATATGATTTTTCCTTCCTCGTCAAGTTCTGGAAATATTGTTTGAACTAAGAGCTTGCCACCTATAACCTTCTTTAAGCATGAAACATGGAAAACTGGGTGCACTCGGGAAGCTGCAAGAAGCTCTAATTTATATGCCATAGTACCAGTCTTTTGCAACACCTTGTGTAGACCATAATACTTTGGTGGTAATTTATTATCCTTCTTAGCTTGCATGAGAGAAATTTGTTTATATGGTTGTAGCCATAGAAATACCTAGTCACCTACATCTGCTTGTTGTTTCATTCTATTCCGCGCCAAAGTGAGGTTATCCTTTAAGAGTTGGAGAACTTGTTGTTGATGCTCGATGTGATTTTCCACTACTTGAACTTTAGAATTTTCTCTTAAACATGATGTGATGGACGGTGGATGATATCCATAAAGTGCCATAAATGGGATCATGTTTGTTGCAGTATGGAAGGAAGTGTTATACCACCATTCAGCTAGAGGCAACCATTTGACCCATTGTGTTTGTTTATTAGATACAAAGCAACAAACATATCCTTCCAAACATTTGTTTACTATCTCAATTTGCCCATCAAATTGAGGATGATAAGATGAGCTATGAGCTAACTGAGTATTAAGACAAGAAAATAATTCTGTCCAAAAATTTCTAGTGAAAATGGGATCTTTGTCGCTTACAATAATCTTTGGGTTTCCATGTAGCTTTTGAATTGTTTCCATAAATGCAATAGAAATTGTACTGGCTTTAAATGGATGAGATAATGCACAAACGTGTACATACTTGGTAAGTCTGTCAACTACCACCATGATGACACTCTTTCCTTCAAACTTGGGTAAACCTATGATAAAATCCATTGAAACCTCCTCCGAACGTTGGCTTGGAATGGATAAAGGTTGTAATAGCCCTGGGGTATTAATTGTTTCAACTTTATTTTGTTGGAAAACCAAACATTTTGCCACAAAATTTTGAATATCCAATTTAAGGCCATCCCAAAAAAATTCCTTCTTAACCATGTGGTAAGTTTTTAAAAATCCCGAGTGCCCTCCTAAGGGAGAGGTGTGCAATTCCATAAGAATATTTTGTTTGAGTTGGGAATTCTTACATAGGTATAAACGATCTTTATAAATAACAAATCATTTTTCCAGCTAAATGTATAAGATGTACATGGATCTTATTGTAACTTTTGAATGAGTGCCCACACTTCTTCGTCATTCTTCCATTCATCCCTTGCTTCGTTTATCCAATCTAGTTGGATAATAGAAATGGCACAAAGCAATGCTTCCACATCTTGATTCTTTCTTGAGAGTGCATCTACCACAACATTTTGCTTCCCTTTTTTGTATATGGTTTCAAAGTCATAACCCAACATCTTTGTGACCCATTTTTGCTGCTCTTATGAAGATAATCCTTGTTCTAAAAAGTATTTAAGACTATCATGATCCATTTTTACCTTGAAGTGTCTTCCCATTAGGTAGGGTCACCATTTCTTAAGTGCATGTAGTATTGCCAACATTTCCTTCTCATAAATAGCAATGTGTAAATACTTTCCTTTGATTGGATGACTTTCAAAAGAAATGGGTCTTTCTTATTGCATTAAAAAAACACCAATTCCATTTCCTGAGGCATCGCATTCCACAATAAAGGTTTTTGTGAAGTCCAACATAACTAAGACCGGTGTTTGGCACATTGCCTCTCTAAGATGTTTAAAGGCCTTCGTTGCTTCTGGAGTCCATGAAAATGCATCTTTCTTCAATAATATTGTTAGAGGTGTCGCTATTCTCCCATAATTCTTAACAAACTTGCGATAATACCCTGTCAACCCGAGAAATCCCCGCAGATGATTTATGGATGTGGGGATTTTCCATTCTTTAATGGCTTTAATTTTGCTAGGGTCTACCTTAACACCTTCATGAGATACAATATGACCCAGATATTCCACCTCTTGTACTCCAAAGAAACATTTGGAGCTTTTTGCATATAATTGTTACTCCTCCAATAGTTTGAACACCTCGTCAACATGTTGAACATGATCCTTCCAAGACTTGTTGTAGATTAATATATCATCAAAAAATACTAACACAAATTTGCTAAGGAAGGGTTTGAAAATGGAATTCATTAAACCTTGAAATGTAGAAGGTGCATTGGTAAGGCCAAAAGGCATCACCAAAAATTCATAATGACGCTCATGAGTTCTAAATGTTGTTTTCTGAATGTCTTCAGTCTTCATTCTGATTTGATGATATCCTGAATGAAGATCCAACTTGGTGAAGTAAATTGATCCATGCAATCCATCCAATAATTCATCAATTACAGGAATGAGAGATTTATCTTTAATAGTGAGCTTGTTGAGATCCCTCTAATCCGGACACATGTGCGATGATCCATCCTTCTTGTGCACCAATACTACTGGAGCAGAGGAAGAACTTTGACTAGGTTGAATTATACCAGCCTCTAGCATTTCTGCAACCATACATTCAATTCCACTCTTTTGGGCA